>CANTUR010000919.1:0-146423 GCA_947683625.1 Mallotus nudiflorus
GCACAGAAAACATACTTCGGAAATACACAAACACCATCCCTCGATCGGACTCCCAAACTACAATTTCACCGACTGAGGTTCACAATTCACGAGATAATTACATAATACATTAAAATGCCAAACATACCAAAAATACCCTTAAGTAATCAAAACATAACAAATCAGGTATTGAAAACACTGAAAATAATTATTTTACCGATAAATACATAAAAACCCAAATTTTAAATAACATATTATTAAAAATCGATAATTCTTTATAAATTCATAAATATTAACCAAAATATATTTTATAAATCCAAATTACACAATTAACCCTAAAACATATTAAAAACCGATAAAAACTCATTTATTTAGAAAAAATCGTATATTATATATAATTTGAAAATATTTTACGAAAAATAGTTTTAGTTAGTTAAAAATACTAAATAATTTTTAGAAATCATTTTTATACCTTAAATAACTAGTAAAACCAATTTAATTACACTTTTAACCAATTTAGTGTCAAATTATCAAAATACCCTTGGTTACATAAATTCCTTAAAATTAATAAAAAATTCACCAAAAATAGTATAATTACTCAAAATTAATTTTCTCAACATATAACTCAATAATATCAATAAATATACTCAATTAACCAATTAATTTAAATAAAACACATAATTAACCTAATTTTTCAAAAATTACATAAACTTAATAAATTCAAAATAAATTTATAAAATTCTCAAAAATTACAAATAAATTTCTAAAATGCATTTCAACACCTATAATCACCATAAAACATAATTTCATAATTTATTTAATTAATTTTTAAAAATTAGAAAATATTAATAAAATAATAAAAAATTCACAGAAAATCAAAATAATTCCCAAAAATTCCAAAAAATTCACAAAGGTAGATTAAGCTACAAGGATCAATGTTTGTGAAGGAAGTTTGCTTGAATCATTCAAATCAAAGCTTAAAAAATTCAAAAACCCTAATAGGCCGAAAATGGAAAATCAAAACCTAGGGAAATCTAGACCGTTTTAAGTGAAAAAAAGCTTGGAATTACACTCACCGAAGCTCAAGGAGAAGATAGAGACTGGTGGGATCGAGTTTGGTGGCCGAAATCAGCTTGATCGACGGTGGAAGTGATTTCGGCTTCTCTTGGAAAAATCTGGCCAAACATGCCAGAGAAGGAGGCTTCAGGTGTCGAGAAAGGCTGGAGGTGGTGGTGGCAAGCCAAGAGGCACACTGACGGTAAGGGGTGGAGCTTGGTAGCGACGGTGATGGTGAGGGAGGCGATCGGGAACTTGAGGAAGAAGACGAGGGTAAACTTGTAAATAATGTGAACTTTTGTTTTGATAATAAATTATGTATATATATGTATATATATAACTATACTATATATTATAATATTATATAATATCAAACACACAAATAATACTCACCACACATATATTTTAATAATATATACACATATATACACATATATAATTAATTAATTAATTAATATTAAAACTAAAAAATAAAAATTAATTTAATTAATTAAACCCTAATTTAATTTAAATAAATGTACATATATGTATTTTATTTAATACTTTAAAATTATATATGAGTTCATGCAAATTCGTAAAACTATTTAGAATAATTAATATTAAATTATTTACGTTTCAATTTCCTCGAAAATAAAATTTTTGGGAAAATTTTATGTAAATCTCTTAAAATAATATAAAATAATTAAAATTAGCTTTAATAAATAACAAACTCATAAAAATATCATAAATATGTATAAAAATTATTAACACTGCATATCCTGATGCAATTTAAAATTATTTAAAAACTCAAGATATTATAGCTAAATGCTTCTCCAAGATAGACATGAGGTCTGGGTATCACCAGTTGAGGATCAAAAGTGGTGATGAGCCTAAGATAGCATTTCAAATGAGATATGACCACTATGAGTTCCTGGTAATGTCCTTTGGGTTGACCAATGCTCCAACAGCCTTTATGGACTTAATGAATCGAGTGTTTAGGCCATATTTGGATCAGTTTGTAATAGTCTTCATTGATGACATCTTGGTTTATTCCAAGAGTAAAGCTAAACATGTTATACATCTGATAAGGGTGCTTTAGACTTTAAGGGAGCACAGGTTGTATGCCAAGCTTTTTAAGTGCGAGTTCTAGTTGAGTCAAGTGGCATTTTTAGGCCATGTGGTTTCTAAGGATGGCATACAAGTCGACCCCAAGAAGATAAAAGCTATTATAGAATGGTCGAGGCCGACTATAGTCAGAAAAGTATAGAGTTTCATGGGTCCTAGCGAGCTACTATAGGAGATTTATGAAGGACTTCTCCAAAATTGCTGCACCTTTGACAAGGTTGACCCAGAAGAGTGCTAAGTTTGTATGGACAGATAGATACGAAGAGCACTTCCAGTTATTGAAGGATTTGTTAATGTCAACTCCAATTCTGACTTTGCCCTCTGGAAATGAAGGGTATATGGTGTGTTGTGATGCTTTCGGAGTAGGATTGGGTAGTGTATTAATGCAAAATGGCCAAGTAATTGCTTATGTTTTAAGGTAGCTAAAGAAACATGAGTAAAACTATCTTACTCATGACCTAGAGATGGCAGCTATTGTGTTTGCTTTGAAGATATGGAGGCATTACTTATATAGGGTTACTTGTGAGATTTACACCAATCACAAGAGCTTGAAGTATATCTTCCAGCAAAGGGATTTGAACTTGAGGCAGAGAAGATGGATCGAACTCCTTAAGGACATGACTGTTCCATTTTATACCATCCTGGTAAGGTGAATGTTGTTGCCGATGCCTTAAATAGGAAGTCAGCGGGTAGTTTTGCCCATATCAGCTCAGATAGGAGGCCCATTATTAAGGATATGAATGAATTGATTAATTAAGGGTTGCAGTTGAAAGTTACTAAAAAGTGCCTTTTAGCTTAATTTAGGGTACGATCAATATACTTGGATCGAGTTAAGGCAGCTCAGAATAGAGACTTGCAGTTATAGAGGATTACATATGAAGTGCAATAAGGGCATTCAAGAGATTTTATGGTTGACAGAGAAGGTGTGTTGCACTTGGGTACTAGGATTTATGTGCCGGATGTTGATGACTTCAGGAAAGAAATTATGAAAGAGGTATATTTTTCTGCTTATAATATCCATCCAAGTTCTACCAAGATGTATCATGACTTGAAAGATACATATTGGTGGTACATCTTGGTGGAATGGAATGAAGAAGGATATTGCAGAGTTTGTATCTAGATGCCTGACTTGTCAGCAAGTGAAGCTTGAACATCAGAGACCTTCGGGATTATTGCAACCTATACCAATTCCCGAATGGAAATGGGACATGATAGCTATGGACTTTGTGACTGGATTACCTCAGACTACAGGAGGCTATGATGCTATTTGGTTGATTGTTGATAGGCTAACTAAGTCAGTACACTTTTTACCAGTGAAGAAGATGTACTCTACTGATAGACTGGCAAAACTTTATATCAACAGGATTGTTTGTTTACATGGGATACCAGTAAGTATAGTGTCAGATAGAGGAGCCACATTCACCTCAGTCTTTTGGCAAGAATTACACAAAGCTTTGCGCACCAGACTGGATTTCAGTACAGCCTTCCATCCTCAAACAGATGGTCAGTCAGAAAGGACCATCTGGACATTAGAAGACATGCTAAGGATGTGTGTGATTTATTTTGAAGGACAGTGGGATTCGCACTTGCCATTGATTGAGTTTGCCTACAATAATAGCTATCATGCTAGTATTGAAATGGCTTCGTATGAGGTACTATACGACAGACAGTGTAGATCACCATTATATTGGGAGATTGGTAAGAGGCAGCTGACAAGTCTGAAGTTAGTACAGGTGACTTCAGAAAAAGTTTCCATAATACAGCAGAGATTGAAGACAGCCTTCAGCAGACAGAAGAGCTATGCTGACCCTAGGAGAAAGGATGTATCCTTTATGGTTGGAGACATGGTTTCCTAAAAGTGTCTCCAATGAAAGGAGTCATGAGATTTGGAAAGAAGGGTAAGCTAGCTCCTAGATACATTGGACTGTTTGTGATTCGGTCAAGAGTGGGTGAAGTGGCGTATAGGTTGGTGTTGCCACCAGAATTGTCAAGAATCCACCCTATATTTCATGTATCTATGCTGAGGAAATACATTCCTAACCCATCTCACATTTTGCAACCTCAAGCCGTAGAGCTTAGTGAAGATCTTACCTACGAAGAGTATCCGGTGGTGATTGTGGATCACCAAAATCAACAATTGCGAACCAAGGAGATACCGATGGTGAAAGTGTTGTAGAGTAACCATACTGCTGAGGACTGTACCTAGGAGACTGAAGCTAAGATGCGAGCTTCTTACTCGTATCTCTTTCCTCCTTGAGCTTTGTAATTATTCTTTCTTTGAATTCAGGGACGAATTCTTATAAAGAGGGGAGACTGTAATAACCTTAGTTTTTAAATTAATTTATTTTAAAATGAGATATGCAATATTAATAAATTCAAAAGTTATATTTAAGTATTTTATTATTTTGTGGTTAATATTTATTATTTTATGTTTAATTATAATTTTCTAAGTAAATATTTATTTCGGAACTTATTATTTTGGAAATTAATTTTCATTATATTTACTACTTTGAAAAGAATTTTTTTTAATAATATTATTTAAGTACTAATGTTATTTTATTGATTGACTTAAATTTGAGTATTATTTCATTATTGAATTATCGTATAATATTGTTTATTTTTATCATTATTGTTATTATTATTATTATTATTATTTTTTATTAAGCTACATTATTTGCATGATCATTTTATGTGTTGTTATGTATATATACACACACACATATAATTAGGGGTTTATTATTTTATGTGTGTGTTATTTATTATTATGTGTTATATATGTACATGTGTGTGTATTTATATATATATGTGTGTATATATATATGTCTTTATTTGTGGTGGAGAATAATTTAACTTAAGTTTTATTATAATATAAAGTATAATATAATATAATATATATATATATATATACAAAAACAAGAAAATTAATGTGTGAAACACAGAACCAAAACGCAAGAAACCACTATGCAAGCTTCCTCTCCTTGCACAAGCTCGTACCCCTCCATTCACTGTGCCTCTCAGCCATCTGCCAAACCGCCACCCTCTACGCCATCATCTTTTCCATCTTCCTCGTCTCTAACCACCAGCAGCTTGCCGGCAGCATGCAGAACTGGAGGAAGCCAAAACCTCCAATTTTTCCGGTCACCTCCATTTTCAGCTAAATTCAAGCTTAGTTTGAGCTTTGATTTCCATTTTCATGAGTTTTTGTTGATTTTTAGTTTTTGAGTTCTAGGGTTTTGAATTTTTTTTTAGATTGAATCTTGCAAACTCCCTTTACAAATGTGATCCTTAGTAGCTTAATCTACCTCTATGAATTTTTGTGTGATTTTTGGAATTTATTTTTATTTTTTGTGAATTTTTGAATATTTAATTATTATTTTATTTATTTTCGTAAAATAATTTATTAAATTATAAAATTGGTTGTTTTAGTGATATTATATATTGTTATTAATTTTAGTGTTTAGAAATTAAATTTTGAGAATATTATATAATTTTTATGAATTTTTATAGTTTATGTCAAAATTGAATAATTATGTTAGAGTTGGATTTTTGTTGAAATAATGGCTTAAATTTGTGTTTTGATTAATATTAGAAATATATTTGACGAGAAAATAATTTTTATGCATTTGTATAATTTTTATAGAATTTTTGAGTAATTATAGTATATTATGTATATTTTTGTATTATAGGAGTAAATATGTAATTTTGTGTTAATTATAGCTAAATAATATATTTTAGTTGGTTTTAATATTATTTAAGGAATTAAAATGATTTTTTAAATTTTTTTTACTATTTTTAACTAATTAATACTAATTTTTAAAAATTATTTTCAAATAATATATTATATATTATTTTGGTAATAAAATGAGTTTTTGTCACGACTCAAAACATGGGGTCATGACCGGCGTTAGGGAACGGGAATTCTTTCGAATCCGGAACCCATTGCAAGCCTTAAAAATAAAAACATGCAATATAATAAAATAAATAAAATATTTATGCAGCGGAAATTAAATCCCAATTATAAAAATAATAATTTCCTCAACTCATTTTAAATAATATAAAATTCATCTCATATATATAACAAAATCTTTCAATACAAATTTTTAGTTTAACATTTTGTAATTTAAATCTCATACATGCATAAATATAAATACAGCTCACGATAGATCAAAGTACAACTACTACGGCAGTGTCTAGAATACAAAATAAACTCAAGTAAGCAGTTTACATAATAAAGCTGGAGTGGAAGAAATCTGGCGTACGGGTCTACTGCTGAGGTCTGAAGATGAAGACTCTCTTGAAAAATATCAACAGAGAAGAGTCAGACCTCACTGAGTGAATTGTTATAATATATATATATGCATAACTAAATGTCAAATGTAGACACTCAATAAAATATATATAATAAAAATATATACAGACAAATACACACAGATGCTGAAATCACTTTATATATAATATTGAAAAAATCAGTTTATGAAGGATCAAATAGAATCCTAAATGATCGCAACCTCAAATAATAATAGTCAACATTCTAGCCATACAGGCTCACTTATTCCAAATAAATTCACTTATTCCATTTGGACAGTAGACTGGCCCTGAGACATTTGGTCAACCGAGTTCCAGCAGTCTAACTGTCAGTGTGATTGGCCCTGAGACACTTGGTCAACTGAGCTCCATCAATCACACTCTTAAATCACATCTCACATCAATCAAATCAATCCAGTCATAATCCACAAATAGGTTAGTAATTTAACCTACAATTTATCGTCATACCAGTACATACTCGGTCCTAGTGACGTTCTATCGATATCCTTCATTAAAATAAACTCATACATTCGGAAAATAAATAATGCATGATATTAATCTAAATGGTAATATAAACCATATATATACTAGAAATATATCTAAAATAAACTAAGTATATTTTGAGTATATATATGTCAGATAAATTCAATTCAATTATAAAATAAACCAAAAATAAACCATATATATACTTAAAAACAATTTAGGTATAAATCAAAAATAAAACATGCATTTATTTCAAAGTATACCAAAAATATACTAAAAATAAACCTAAAATATACTAATTATTTATTAAAACAATTTATGCATAAATCATGCAATCAAACATATATTTCTAAAACATGCAACCTAAATACACGTATATATAAAATAACATCTCACAATTATGCGTTCCACGAGACGGGTCTGACGGGCTTGATCCACTAGACCTCGGTCTCGGCGCAACTAACAAATAATTAAATAACACAAAATTAGAACAAATCTAACTTAACTTCTAGATATTTGATCTAGAATTCTAGACACATACATAGAATAAGAATTTGACCGAATGTCACGTTATACGAGAATTCTACTGAAAATTCGACAGAATCTCTTCTGTAAAATAGACATCTCTCTACTTAAAAAGTAGAGCTGGTCCTGTAAGAAAACACACTTCGAATAGATTTCACAAAACATTCACACAACCCTTGGTCGGAATCCCAAATTGCAAATTCCACCGACCGAGGTCCACAATTCACAAGAAAATACCATAAAGTACATTAAAATTCCATAAATACCAAAAATACCTTTTATATACCAAAATATAGAAATTTACATATTTAAACATTAAAAATAATTATTTCATCGATATTTACTAAAAAAAAACCTAATATTAATATAATATTATTAAAAATCGATAATTCTCGATAAATTCACAAATATTAATCAAAATTCATTTTATAAATCCAAATTACTTAATTAGCCCAAAAACATATTAAAAATTACTAAAAACCCATTTATTTACAAAATAGTATATTATATATAATTTGAAAACAATTTTCGAAAAATAGTTCTAATTAGCTAAAATAGTAAATAATTTGTAAAAATCATTTTCATACCTCAAAAAATTATTAAAACCAATTTAACTTAATATTCAACTAAAATTACTACCAAATTACCAAAATATCCCTAATATGTAAAAATTCACATAATATACTATAATTACTCAAAAATTCAATAAAAATTATATAATTACTCTAAAATTATTTTCTCAACATATAATTCAATAAAATCAATAATTATACTCAATTAACCAATTAATTTTAACAAAATACATATTTAACCTAAATTTCCAAAATTCACATAAACTAAATCAAATTATATTAATTACACAAAAATTATAAATTAAATTCTATAATTATTTTCAACCACCATAAACCCTAAAAATCACAATTTCATAATTTATTTATTTAATTTACGAAAATTAGAAAATCATAATAAAATAATAAAAAATTCACAAAAATCAAAATAAATTCCAAAAATTCCAGAGTGTAGATTGAGCTAGTAAAATTAACTTTTGTGAAGGAATCAAGCTTGAATATCAAAAATCGAAGTTCAAAGAAATCAAGAAACAAAAAAGGCCGAAATTGAAATCAAGCTCAAATCCTTACCAAATTTAGTTTTCAAGCTAAAAGAAGTTTGAAATTGGCTTCTATGGAGTTCTAGGAACTTAACGGCATTGGAATCACCGGATTTGGTGACCGAAAAGTGGATGAACGAAGGAAGGACGAATTCTGCAAATTTCAACTTCCATAGGTGCAAACGGCGTCGGAAAGGACGGTGGGAGGTAACGGAGCTGCTGGAGAAGACGGTGGCATGCGGTAGAAGGGGGTGAGGGGGGCATCGGGGGGTGGGGGGAGGGGTGAGGGAGATAAGTGTTTTATTTATTTTTTTATTATATATATATATATATATATATATATATATATATATATATATATATATATATATATATATATATATATATATATATATATATATATTAAAAGTTTAACTTTAATAATATAATAATTTAATCAAATAATAATATATATATACACATTAACTGTAATATCCTGAATTTTTAAATATTTTAATACTGCATCGGGATATGCAGTGTTAATAATTTTGTATATAAATATGATATTTTTATATTATTTTAAGTATTTTATGTAAGATTTTCCAGGAAATTGTATTTTCGGGGAAATTGACACGTAAATAATTTAATATTAATTATTTTAAATAGATTTACGCATTTGCATGAGTTCATGCATTATTTTAATTTTCGTATTGAAACATATACATATACATGCAAATATACGCATTTAAATTAAATTAGGGTTATTTTTATTAAATTATATTATATTATATAGTTTAATGATAATTAAATGTGTATTATATGTGTATATGTATATATTAATTATTATTTTTAAATTATGTGGTGTGAGATTAATTTGAGTATAATATTATAGTATTATAATATAAATTATTAAAGTTACTATTATTATTATAATATATATATATATATATATATATATATATATATATATATATATATATATATATATATATATGTATATATATAACTTTGCCAAATTACCACCCATGCCCCTCCTCCTCCTCCTTCTTCTTCTTCCCGACGCCCTACCACCATTACCACTATCTGTCACACCATTTTCTTCTTGTTGGTGTGCCTCCCGGCGTGCCACCGTCGTCCCCAGCCAGCTCCGCCGCCTTCTCTTCCTTCTCCAGCACTGTTCGAAGCTTGTTTTGGTCGGAAGACCGAAACTTGAAGCCACCGTCGATCAACGTGATTCCGGCCACCATTTTCGATACTGCCAGTCTCTATCTTCTCCTTGAGCTCTGATGAGTATGATTCCAAGTTTTGTTTCACTTAAAATGGTCTAGATTTTCCTAGATTTCAATTTCTCAATTTCGGCCTATTAGGGTTCTTGATTTTTTTAAGCTTCAATTTGATTGAATCATGAAAAATTCCTTCATAAAATTTGATCCTTGTAGCTCAATCTTCATGTTGGAATTTTTGGAATTTATTTTGATTTTTGGGTATTTTTGATTATTTTATTAATATTTTCTAATTTTCGAAAATTAATTAATTAAATTATGAAATTGTGTTTTATGGTAAATATAGGTGTTGAAATGAATTATAGAAATTTATTTTTAATTTTTGTGAATTTTTATGTATTTATTTTGAATTTATTTAGGTTATGTAATTTTGAAAAATAGGGTTAATTATGTGTTTAATTGAAATAAATTGGTTAATTAAGTATATTTATTGATATTATTGAAATATATGTTGAGAAAATTAATTTTTTATAATTATATTATTTTTAGTGAATTTTTGGATTAATTTTAGTAAATTTATATATATATGGGTATTTTGGTAATTTTTCACTAAATTGGCTAAAAATGTAATGAAATCAGTTTTAATAGTTATTTCGGGCATAAAAATGATTTTTACAAATTATTTAGTATTTTTAACTAATTAAAACTATTTTTCGTAAATTATTTTCAAATTATATATTATATACGATTTTTCTAATAAAATGAGTTTTTATCGGTTTTTAATGTGTTTTAGGGTTGATTATGTAATTTGGATTTATAAACTATATTTTTATTATATAAGGATATTTTCTGTATTTCTGTAGCATTATGTGAATTGTGGACCTCGGTTGGTGATTTGTAGTTTGGAGTCTGATCGAGGGATTTTGGTTGTGAATACTGTGTTTATTCTTGAAGTGTATTTCTTTGCAGGGCCGGCTCTACTCTTTGAGTAGAGAGATGTCCATTTTACAGGGGAGGTTCTGTCGGATTTTCGGTAGAATTCTCATAAAACGTGATGTCCGGTCAAATTCTGATTTAATTCTGTGTCTAGTATCTAAATCGAGTCTTTAGAACTTTTGTTAGATTTATTATGATTCATGTCGTTATTTTTTTGTCTAGTTGTGCCGAGACCGAGGCCTAGTGGACCAGGCCCATCGGACCCATCTCGAGGAGCGCAATTATAGTGAGTTGCTATTTTAGGGTGCATGATTTTAGAAATATATGTGTTATTTTGATTAAATATGCATAATGATTTAATTAGTACTTAAGTTTATTTTTAGTTTATCTTTGGTTTATTTTTGGTATATTTTAAAACTACATGCATGTTTTATTAATGAATTATGTTTAAAATGTTTTTGAATATATTTCTAGTTTATTTTGTAATTTAATTGGACTTATTTGACGAACATATACTCGAAATATACCTGGTTTACTTTTGGTATATTTCTAGTATATATATGGTTTATGTTGCTGTTTATTTCAAATTCATGCATCATTTATTTTTATGAATGTATGTTTTATATTTTAATGAAAGATATCAATAGAACGTGCTACCTAGTGGGCAGCACTAGGACCGAATATGTACCGGTACGCTGATAGCGTTTAGGCTATATTACAAACCATTTGTGGATATTGATTTGGATTTGATTATTTATTGTGTGAGATATGATTTGAGAGTGTGATTGCTGGAGCTCGATTGACTAAGTGTCTCGGGGCCAATCACATTGACAGTCAGACTGTTAAAGCTTGGTTGACTTAGTGTCTCGGGGCCAATCTACTGTGTAAATGGAACAAGTGAATATATTTGGAATAAGTGAGCATGTATGGCTAGAGTGTTGTCTAACACTGTTTTGAGGTTACGATTTTCTAGGGTTCTATTTGATCCTTCATAAACTGTGGTTTTCAGTAAAAATATATAAAATGATTTTGTTGCATCTGTGTGTATTTAATTGTATATATATTTATTATATACACTATTGACTGTGTGCATTGCCACTTAGTTATGCATGTATATATATTATATTAATTCAATCAGTGAGGTCTGACTCCCTCCGTTGATTATTTTTCAGGAGAGTCATCATCTTCAGACCTCAGTAGCTGACCCATATGCTGAATTTCTTCTGCCCCGACTTTATTATGTAAACTGCTCACCTGAGTTTTATTTTTAAAATCTAGACACTGCAATAGCTGTAAAATTGAATAAGGATGTTGTAATATATTTGTATGAGTTGTATACTTTAAATATTTGAACTGGATTTGTATTAAAAGTTTATTTATATATATAAGATGAGTTGTTGATTTAAATCCCGTGGTGGACTATTATTTAATTGTTTATGATTTATTTCCGCTGCAGATTATTTTAACTATGTTATTATTATTATTGCATATTTTTATTTATTTTTAGGCTTTCTACGGGTTCCGGATTCGAAAGAATTCCCGTTCCCTAGCGCCGGTCATGACCCCTGTTTTGGGTCGTGACATTAACACACACCACACAATATATATATACACACACACACACATGCACACACACATATAAAATAACCCTAATAATTATAATAATATATATATGCATGTATATGTATATATATTAATATACAAAATATTGATCATGCATGGAACCATATAATTTAATAAAATAAAATAACATTAATTAATAAAATATTATTTAACTATTATTTCCCAAAATAATAAGTTTTGGAAAAATTTTTACATAGAAAGCTTTAAATAAACGTAAATAACATTAATTATTAACAAGATAATTAAATAATCAAATATAATTACAAATTTATTAACACTGTATATCTCGATAAAATATAAAAATATTTAAAAACTCAGGTTATTACAGTTTTAAACTAATTTTATTATATAATTAAACTATTTAAGAAATTAAATATGAATTTTATTAATTAGAATTAAGTTGTGTTGTTTACTTGGGTTGTGAACTTGGTCGGGCTAAATGCAATATTGGAGAGCCAACCCGAGTATGGTTGAGTGTGAATGCTAAAGGTGCATTTTTTCTATGCAAGAATAGCTCTACCTACGGTAGAGAAATGTCCATTTTACAGGAGAGACTCTATCAAAATTTCAGTAGTTTTTCTCGTAAAATGTGACATCTTCCGTAATTTCCTAGCGTAAATTAGGGTATTCCAATCTATCAAGTCTTATCTGATTTTTCCCGAGTCATTCTAGAGTCTCATAAATTTTATTTATTTCCCTTCTTATTCCATAAGTATGATTTTAAAAATGAATATGTTATTTTTAGAGAGTACCGGAGCAGGAGCTTCTGAATCGAGGCAGATGCACGGTTGTTAGCTGTCTCGCTCATCCTGTAAGTTAATAAACTGATATGTGCGTGTTTTTTCTTTAAAATTGTGTGCGCTCATATGTTTAGTATTATTTGCATTATCGATTTGAAATAAATGTTGTTATCGAGAATTGCATTGCAATTTATTTATGTATTTAAAAACTAGTTTTGAGAAATTTTGGTAGAACAGGCTACCTAGTGGGTTTCACCAGGACCGTGTGCACATGGTGAAAATTGAGAGATGGATCCAAAATATGTATGACTTGTGGTTATAAACTGGGACAAGTGTCTCGGTGGAAGCCTCTGCTCTCGGGGATCGCCAGTGATGTGGAAAGTTAAGAATGGACTAGGATGGGTGCCTCGGTGGATGCTTTAGCTCTTGGGGACTGCCAGTGCCATATGCTTGGATTAAGTAGATGATTGCGGCTTGGTGCCTCTGCTCTTGGGGACCGGCAGTCCATTTGGATTAAGTGAGCCCAGTTGGCTATTTAGAATTGGGTTTAGGGTTCTATTGAGATTTTTCAAAAGCTATATATATATATATATATATATATATATATATATATATATATGTTATAAATTATTTTCATCATATCTATACAGTTTTGAAAAAGGTTTTCAAACCGTACAACTCTTTTATTAACTTACTCAATGAGGTTTGACTCCCTTCAATTTATTTTTTTTCAAGAGTTTGGGATTTTTCTGTTACGCCTACTTCTTTTCACCATGTAGTTTCATCACCAGCTATTCTACGTAGGTCTATGTAGTTGTATTGTATTTATTTTCATGTACTACAGTAGAGAAAATTGTATAATTGCATATTTCATTTAGGATATCATGTATTTATAATATTGTGTACTGAGATATTATTTGTATAATTGAAATTTATATATTTTATGCACTATAATTTTATGGTTTAAATTATATTGAGAAAAATCAATTTGATAATGTGCATTATGATTTAATTATTTATTTTAAGGTTTCAAAGTTTAAATATTCCGCGTTTTTCTTTTAAGGCTTACTACGGGATTCGGTAGCTTTATGCTTTTCCATTCCTTAGTGCCGGTCACGTGCCCTGGGTTCGGGTCGTGACAATAAGTGAGCCAAATAACTTTATAGAATTGTGTTTTAGGGTTGTACCACTAATTTCCACCAAAAATATTTATTGATATTATTTTATTATTTTTATCTTTTTATCATATATTTGTTTAAGTAATGGTATTTGGAAGTCATGTTTTTAAGAAAGTTACCAAATGATCATTCGGTGTATTTATATATATATCCCTATATTTAAAAGACTTATTTTTGGATATATATATACATATAGTATTTGATAAGTTAATGATTTTCTTTTGATAAGTATTTGATATTTGTAATAAATGTTTTAATAAAAGAAGATTTTTGAACTAATATACATTTCTTTATATCAGCTTACTCAGTTTGACTCCCCTTAACTATTATTTTAGGAACTTGAGAGTCTTCAGTTAGGTCACCACCTCTATGCCGGACTTATTCTTCACCGGTGGCATTATGTAGGTTAAATTAATGTTATTATTATTCATGTGTAAAAGATTTAGTATTTTATAAAAATTTGAATATTTGTTGTTGTTGTTGTTGTTGTTGCTATATTTGTATTGAATTCAGGATTGAAATATTGGAGTAGTGTTGGTGATTTGATATACATGTTTATTGGGAGTGTATTTGCACTTTTGCAAATTTTTGCTTTGTCCCGATATAAGAAAAATTCTATCAATTTTTCCTTAAAATTTTAAAGTTAGTTTTATTTTTGTAATAAAATTAGGTTTACTACAGGTTTCAGAAGTTTATTGTTTTCCCATTCTTTAGTACCGGTTATATGCCCTTGGGGGTTTAGGTCATGACATTTTATTTATTAATTTTTAATTTATAAAATTATCTATTTTAAAAATAAATTATATACTTTTCCTATTTTCATTAAATTTATTAATTTTGATTTTAATTATTTATTTATTAAATTTAATATAATACAACTTATAAAATTATGTTATCTAATTTGATTTATATCAGATAAAATATAAGTAGATCTACTTAAAATAGGAAAATATATATTTTGAACAAAATTATCATTAAAATTTTAATTAATTTAATTTTGTTATAGATAAAATATATATTAACGTAATTAAAATAGGAAACATACTTTCAATTAAATTAGAATTATATGTTAATTAATTTCATTTTTATTAGAGATAAAATAAAAGTTAACCTAATTAGAATGAAAAATATACTTTCAATTAAATTATAATTACATTTTAATTAATTTAATTTTGTTAGATATAAAATAGAAGTTAATCTAATTAAAATAGAAAACATACTTTTAGTTATATTAGAACTATAATTTAATTAAATTAATTTTTATTACAGATAGAATAGAAATTAACTTAATTAGAATAGAAAATATTTTTTCAATTAAATTAGAATTTTTGTTAAAAATAAAATAGAAGTTAACTTAACTAAAATAGGAAACATACCTTCAATTAAATCAGGATTATATTTAGTCAATTTCATTTTATTAGATATAAAAAAAAGTTAACCTAATTAAAATAAAAAATAGACTTTCAATCAAATTAAAATTATATTTTAATTAACTTAATTTTACTTTTATTAGTAAATGACTAAATTATCTAATTTTTATATAAAAATGATTAAAGATTTTTTTTATAATTTTATTTGTTCCCCCTTCGTACACACATATATATTGCAAAACCTATTGTGAAGCCCCTAAACTTATTGGCATTTTAGTTTTAAATCATTAAAGTTTCATTTTATATATTTAGACCCTTAAACTTCACGGATTTAAAGTTTTAAACTCTTTTGTCAATTTTTTAACACAAATTATTTGTTATAACCCAAATGTTATAAATTATTAAATTAATTTTTTGGGATATGCAGTTTAATAAATATTTTATTAATTTGCTATATTATGGTTATTTTGTGAAATTTAATTAAATTCAAGTGTTTTTATTTATTTTATTATATTATGGTTTTAATATTAAATTGAATTTTAAAACTTAAATTTGTGGTTATATAACAACAACAACAACAACAACAACAACAACAACAACAATAATAATAATAATAATAATAATAATAATAATAATAATATTATTATTATTATTATTATTATTATTATTATTATTATTTATGAATAGTATTAATTTAGTGTATTTAATATATTTTAATATTTTGGGTGAATTTAATTAGAAAATTAAATATTTAAATTTAAAATATTATGTTTATATTATTTTGTTCTTTTCTAATTTTTAATAAAAAAAATATATAAAAAAACCCAAATTTCCCCCTTCCCTCCTATCTTTTCTTTCCTCTCTCTCCCTTTTCCTCCCCTTTCCCTTCTTTTTCTTCTTTTCTACATTTTTACAGAACCACTTGTGCATGCCACCAACAAGTCACCAGCGCTGCCACTTGCTGTTATTCCCTCTGCTCATCATCACCACCATCCTCTCTTCCTTTCCTCTTCCTCTCGCCGGTGTCAACACCTCTCATCCCTTTTTCTCTCTTGGCACCATCACTTTTGGAGCCACACCGACAACGATTCCGGCAATGTCAGTGGTCATGGTTGGTCTCGTTTGAAAGCTTGTTCCTTGGGCTTCATTTTCCCAAGGTAATTTGTCCGATTATTAAATTTTGAGTAATTTAATCTAGGGTTCATAATTTAATTTGTTGATTTTATGTTCAATTGGTTTGATTTATTTTAAATTGACTTTAGATTAGTTAAATTGAAGTTGTAAGCTTTCCAAAAATGTATTTAAATTTAATTTTGGAGATAGTTGAATTTTGAGCACTATTCCGAGCTCAAGTATTATTCACAAGGACTGTTCCGATTCGAAAATGTGTTTTATTTTTAATAAATTTTATAGACTATTTTAAGCATGTTTTGTTAAGAAAGTTTATTGAAATTATGTTCCGATTATTTATTATGAATTTTTGAATGTTTATGTAAAAATTGAATTTTGGAAAAGTTAGTATAAATTAGTAAATTTTGTATTTTAATTGAAATTATTGTTAATCATTATGTTTTGGATAATTTTTGAGTAATAAATAGTGTTAAAATAATTTTTATGAATTATTTACTATTTTTAGTTAATTAATAATAATTTCTGGAAATATATTCAAATAATAGTTTTATTTATTATTTTTATGATTAAATGAAATTTAGCTATTTTTATTATATATTTGAGTAATTTAAATAATTATTGGTAATTTATGCTATTTAATTTCAAATATTTGAAAAATGAATTTTTATTAATATTATTAAATTATATTGGGATTTTATTATTTATTTTGAAAATAAGTATCTTTAATGTTTTTATTATTTAAATAAGTTGACTTGTGGTATTTTATTGATTTTTATGAGTTTTGGTGAATTATTAATATTTATTATTATATTATTGACTTTTATGTATATTGGTTCTCGGTTTGGCAATAATTATAGTTCGGAGGTCCAACCTGAAAAGTTGTGCTTTGTGTATATTTGAAGTGTATTTGCATGCAGGATCGACTCTATTTTTAGTAGAGAGACGTCTGTTTTACTGAGGAGATGCCAAAATTTTGATAGAATTCTCATAAAACGTGACCTCAGATTGGTCCTGAGTTTTGAATTATTGTTGAGTTGTGTCCTAAATTGAGTCATTATTTAGAATTTCAAGAAGTATAAAATTAGGTTTTTGATTCTAATAGTATTATTATTATTTATTTTTCTATAATTGCGCTAAGACCAAGGCTTACAGGACTAGGCTAGTCGAGTCATTTTAGAGGAGCGCATAACTGTGAGTTATTATTATATGTATGCATTGCATTTAGAGAAATTATTGGAATCAATATTTTAAATAAAATATGAATTTTATTAGGCCATGTTGCATTAAACATTAATTGTTATTATTAAATTATATGTATGTTTGTTTGCATATATATATATATATATATATATATATATAAAAATTAAATATCTACTTGTATAAATTGAATGCCTTACATATTTAATATGATTTCATTTATTTAATTATTTTTGATAAAATATTTTGAAGAATAGCAGTAAAACGTGATATCTAGTGGGCTACACTATAATTATGTGCACACTAGTACGTTAAATATTAGGGTTGATTTTATGGAGTTTATTGATGTAAAATATGAATAGTTGATTATTGAGATTTGTGGTGATAGAGTAGTGTGATTGTGAGAGCTCAGTTAACTTAATGTCTCGAGGCTAGTCTACTGTCCAAAAATTGAGAAGAGAAGTATTTTAGAAGTAAGTGAGTCTATTGGCTTGTGAGGTTCAAAAATTGAGGTTACGGAATATTTTAGGATTTTGCTCCAATCCTTCACCTAAAATTTTTCTACATTTATTATTATATAAAAGTGAATTTTTAACATCTATATGAAATGCATGTATATATAAATAAATATATATATTATTATATTGATGCTTGTGTATCTATGTATTTAGGTTACGTGCATATATAAAATAGTAATTCACTTAGTGAGGTCTAACCTTCCTTCAATAATTTTTTCAGGATCTTCTATTTTAGATCTCCCTAGTAGAACTCTTTGCCATACTCTTTTCTCTTCAGCTGATTTATGTAAATACTGAACCATATATTTTCTTGTATTTTAGTAATCGTTGTAGTAGTAGTATTTATTGTTGAAGTATTGTGTTGTATTAGTTTGAGACCTTGCATTTGAATATTATATGGAGATATTTTATTATGTTATGATATAAAGATTTATTTTTATATTAATTAAAGTTTTAATTGTGGTGTATTTTTGTGTTATAATTGCATGTATTTTTATTTTAAGGTTTGCTACATGTTTCAGATTCGAAAGAATTCTCATTCCCTAGCGCCGGTCATGACTCCCCCGGTTTGGATCGTAATATTATTTCCTTTTAGTCCCTGAAATTTTATATTTCTAACATTTATACCATTTTTTACTTTTTAGCACTTATATTATTTTAAAAATTTTTTCACTGGTAAAAAATAAATTTACTTATTTTAATTTCTAATATTTTGAATTATTATATATATATATATATTTAAATAATTTTAAATTTTAAAAATAAAAAAATAAGTTAATGGTAAGATCAAAAAATTATAATAATGCTATTTTTTTTCACAATATGTTTATTTATTGTGAATAAATTTTTTGATGTACCCAAAATGTGTGATAAAAAAAATGAAGGTTAAGATAACGGTTATAAAAAATTTGAGTTGGTTGGAAAATTTATTATCGTTTATTGGAGATGAAGGTTAAGATAACTGTTATAAAAAATTTGAGTTGGTTGGAAAATTTATTACCATTTATTGACGATGTACAAATGTGCATTAATATCCATTATTTATAAAAGTTACATTATAAAAAAAATTATTCATAATAATTTAATTAAAATTTTGCAAAAAAAATTAAAAAATGTATTAAAAATATAAAATTTAAATTTTGAAGAATTATAAAATATTTTTTTTATCATAATCTCTTTTAATTATGGTGTTCTTTTTATCATAATATTTTATTTTGAAAATATGATATTTTATTTTTAAAAAGCAGTTGTTTTATTATAATTTTTTTATCTTAATATTAACTTGTTTATTTATTTTTAAAATTTAAAATTATATATAAATTTAGGTTTTTAATTTAAAATATAGAAATTAAAATAAGTAAATTTATTTTTTACCAATAAAAAAATTTTAAAAGTGATATAAGTATTAAAAGGTAAAAAAAATAGTATGAATATTAGAAATATAAAACTTTAGAGAGCAAAAGAAAATATTTTTTGTTAAAAAATTAACAAAAAGGTTATAAACTTTAAGTCCGTGAAGTTTGAGAATCTGGATATATAAAATGAAATTTTAGAGATCTAAAATTTAAAAACCGATAAGTTTAGGGCCTACATTTAATATTCCTAGCTCCTCCCCCATTCTTATAAGTTGTTTACTGTTACCATGCAAATTTTACGTAGAGAATGATAATTTAAGCAGGATCAAAAATGAAATTTTCATTTAATAACTGAATAAATTTTTGGATTAATGACATATCTCTAATGCATGGTATTGTCAAAACTGTGGCAAATATATATAACGTATAATGTAATCAAGTTATTTATTATTGTTTAATTATAATAAATATGTGTCGATCCCTATTAACAGTGGGGACCTTCGTGGTTAGACTATAATTTCTTGTTGCTACATGCTACAAATGTCACTAAAATATGCCAAAATTGTTGAAAGAAGTGGTACATACATCAATTTATTGTCATATCAAAGCTACATCCTTACAGAAAACCTGAGGAGGATATCTCTCTGCACCGTCCTTGTATGGCTTCTCTCGTAGCATTGGTATTTCTCTTCTTTACCTTCATCGTCCCTTGCTCTAAAGCCTCACAGTTCCCTGCTCTCCTCTCTCTTGCCTGCACACCAGCATCCAATCTATCCTTCATGAACAACAAATCCATCAATATTCTTCTTGATAATCTTGCCTCCAGATTAACAAGAACCAAACTCATAACCTCTACCGTCAATCTTGAAACAAAACAGTATACAGGAGTCATGCAGTGCCTGCCTGATCTCTCCTCAGATCTATGCGCACTATGCGCCAAGATTGCTAAACAAACCATTCAGAAACTCTGCCCAAGTGCTACCGGTGTAACAGCTTGGTTTGATGGTTGTTACCTTCAATACAACTCTCTTGCATATACTTATCATTATGAAGTTACCAGTACTTGTTCCCTCTCAAACCAAACCAGTGTCCAAAACCCTCTTCATTTTGAGCTAAATCTTGAAGCATTGCTTCTAAGGCTAAGAGCTGAAATTTTCTTGACTACCCATCATAGGTTTTCAACTGGGCATATTGAATATAGCAACGGTCGCAGAATTTATGCACTTATGAAATGCATTCAATCTTTATCGCCTGAAGAGTGTGGAATTTGTGTTGCAAAAGGCACTGAAAGGGTGTATGAGCATTGTGGTGGTAAAGAAGGAGGCACTTTAGCTAGTAGCTGTTGCATTGTGAAGTACGAGAGCTACAGGTTCTTCTCCTACTTTCATACCCATTTAATTAATGAAGGATCCACTGAAGCTGGTAGTGGTGGAACAAATGATCGGGACAAAGAGAAAAGAGGAGAAGATGATGATGATGATGACAATTTTAAGGTGAAAGTAGGGACGTTGTTGTTATGGGGAATTGGAGTTGTTTGTTTTGTGGTGATTGTTTTTTCTATTTGGCTACTGAAAGGATCAATTATCAATAAAGCCAAAGTTGCTGCATTTAGTGATATTTAGATCACGGGAAATCTTGATTGATAAACAAGTAGTAATTGTATAATTAATATGAAATCTAGCTGGCTAATCGTTGTATTTGGTTGCTCTTATGCCGTATATGTTAGGTTGTAGTTGCAATGGGCCAAAAATAAATTGATTACTATAAGGTTTTGGAAAAAGACTACTTAAATATCTAGCAACTAATAATTCTTGCGTAACCAATTTTCTTTTGTGAATATTTACTTTGTGCAACCAAACCGCATTATATGGGTGGTTTTTTAATGTCTAAAATCAAAACCAAATTAATTATATTAGTTATCCAATTAATTGGCTAACTATTGAAATTAGTTTAATCATACTAATTTTTGAATTTTTATTTTTAACAAACTACACTTTTTTTTTAAAAAAAATTATAAAGAAAAAAGTATTGACCATAAACTCTTATATTATAATAAGAAAAAATTTATATTCATAAAAGTAAAATCATTTTAATTAATTTTTTTCCCTAATTAACGTGTGTGTATATATATATATATATATAGGAATGCATACTTTAAAATCATATTTTATATATTCTTTTATATATGTAGTGACATCAGTTAACCACGATTTTCTGAAATTAAAAATCTAAGTCAAACCAATATTTATGATAAAAAAATCGAACCACTTTTAAAGTTATTGGTTTAATTAATCTATTTTTTGGATTAATTTTTAATTTTTAATCTATAAATCGATTTTTCAATCTGACGTACGCATTCCCAAATATAAATACTATACGTAATTAAGTTAGTAATAAAATGTTGAATCATCCTTAAAGTGATTGGACCATATATATATGTAGAGTGACTGGACCAGACCTATGTATAAGATAATAACAATGGGACCGAAAGAACAACGTGATATAGCTGCCATTAATTCTGAAACTCAAGCTCTATAGGTGTACTGCTGATAATAGATCCAGATGGTGGTGATGATGATGATAAAAGTCCTTTTTTTTTTTTATACAATTGCAACTACGCATAAAATCATTATTTGCAGTCTTATTATGTTCCACATAGTTAATTTTTAATAGTAGTGGGCTGAGGTAAGAAATGCAGACCATATTATAAAATTTAATCTAATACCCGTACCAACTTATCAACAATAAAAGTGAAAGCCAACTCGGGGAATTCGGCAAGGGGATCTGATATCCCCTTATCTGTTTCTGCTCTATATTGAACGTTTGTCGCAGCTAATTAGTCAATTGGTTTTATAGGTCATTGGAATCCTATTCGGTTGTCCAGGCACGGTCCTGCTTTGTCTCATTTAATGTTTGCCGATGATATCGTTCTGTTTGCTGAGTCTTCTGAAGGTCAGATGAGGGTTATCTTGGATGTTCTTAACAAATTTTGCATGGCTTCGAGGTAGAAAATTAATTTTTCTAAGTCTAGCCTTTTTTTTCTCCAAAAATGTCACTCCGGATTTGGCTAGAGAATTGTCTATACTGTCTGGGATTCCTGTAGTTCAGGATATGGGGAAATATTTGGGAATAAATGCTGTCCATGGAAGATTGTCTAGAGACCATTTTAAGCATATTCTTGATAGAATTTCAACAAGGCTTGCAGGTTGAAAATCGAAGAGGTTGTCTTTTGCGGGTTGGGCAGTCCTTGTCCAATTGGTTTTGATGAGCATCCCGAGTTTTTCAATGCAGACTTGTTTCCTCCCTGTTGCTATCATTCAGGAAATTGATCGGGTTGCTCGTCAGTTCTTATGGGGTGGTGCTTCTAATAGATTGCGTCCCATAAGTTTTATCTCTATGAATCAAATTTGGAAGTCATGAACGACCCTAAAAAAATAGAAATTCACGAAAATTTCAAATTTGTAGCAAGTTTTTAAATAAAATTTTATAAAATATAACTATAAATATGCTTGAAATTAAAACTTTTAATAATAAAAAAAATCTCTTATAAATATTCTCTTAATAAAATATTTTCCAATATTTAAAATACATAACCACCATTAATAACAACCAGATAATACAACAAATATGCAATACTATTGCAATGTTTATCAATATAAGGAAAAAATAATTTAAAGTTTACATAGATCAACCAGAGAGAGAAGGATCTGGCTAAAGGAACTACAATGAGAGGTGTGACGAGAAGGATACTGAAAATTAATTGAGAAGGTTAAACCTCACTGAGTGAATTATTATTATATATATACATGCAATCTAAAAATACAAACATTTAAGCATCAATATAATAATATTTATATATTTATATTTATTTATTTTGTACATGCATTTCATATAGATGTTTGAAATCACATTTAATAACAAACAATTAAATGTAGTAAGATTTAGGTGAAAGACTGGAGCAGAACCTTAAAATATTCTACAACGTCAATTACTGAATCTCACTAGCCAATAAGCTCATTTAATATTAAAAATATTTCTTTTCTCAAATTTTGATAGTAGACTAGCCGTGAGACACTAAGTCAATTGAACTCTCGCAGTCTCACTATCGGCATGTTTGACCACCAGACATTAGGTCAATCGAGCTTCCATAATCACACCATTCTCTCACCATAAATCTTAATAATCAATTTAATCATATCTCGTATCAATAAAATTTCATAGCCTAGTATCTAGCGTACTACTGTACAACAGCCTTACTGTAACCCACTAGGTGACATGTTTTACAACTATCCTCTAAAATAATATTTCATAAATAAAATAATAAAATCATATATTAAATATGAAGAGCATCCAATTTTATACAAATAAATATTCACTTATATATATATATAGAGCATAATAAAATTCATATTTATTAAAATTGTGGATGCCAATAATATTTCTCTATGCAATGCATACATATAATAATAACTCACCGGTGGAGTGTGCTCCTCGAAAATGACTCGATTGGCCCAGTTCACTAGGCTTTGGTCTAGGCACATCTATAGAAAAATAATAATAAAATAATTAGGATAAAATCCTAATCTTATATATTATAGATTTCTAGAGAAAACTCGACTCAAATGACACTCAAAACCAACACAGACCCGATGTCACATTTTATGAAAAATTTACCGAAAATTTGGCAGATTCTCTTTTGTAAAATAGACATCTCTCTATTAAAAGTAGAGTCATTCATACACGAAAACACACTTCAAATATACTCAAAAGGTCAACATGTCGGGTTGGACCCTTGAATTAAAATTCACGCCCAACATAAAACCAATATCACAAATATACAATAAAATAATATAATATCTCAAATTATCAAAATATATCAGAAAAATATTAAAGAAATTTACTTTCCAAATAAATAATAAAATTCTAATTATTAAAAAATATTTTGCTAATAAAATCCATTAATAGCATAAAATTCCCATTTTACAATTAAATTAGCATAAATTGTAAATAATTAATAAAATCACTTATTATTATCATAAAAATAATAAAATGCTCATTTAGGCTAAAAAATAATAAATAAATAAATATATTTTATTTTATTTCCCAAAATAACTACTAAATAATTAAAAATTGGAAAATAATTATAAAAATTATTTTTACACTTTTATTAATAAAAATAGTCTAAAATAGCATAATTAATAAAAATTTCAATTAAAATAAAATAATTCACCATTTTCTAATATTTTTCCAAAAATACATAATTATATATAATCTTTAAAAAATCATATTTAAAATTCTATATATAATTTCACAAAACTTCCTTAACAAAGTTTACTCTACATAATTAATAGAATTTAATAAAAATATAAAATTTTTTGGACCAAAACAGTTACGTGAATAGTAATTCCAAACCCGAAAAATTTGAAAAATCACAAAAATAATTAAAAATCACCATTAGCTAGATCTCAACCTCAATTACATATAATATCAAAGCAACTATGTCTAATAAAATCAAATTCAAACTCAATTTCATAAAATAATCAAAATAACATAAAAACAAAATCACAAAATTGGAGTTGTTACTAGAATTATCTCTATGAATTGGTTAAGGGAAAATGAAGCTTGGAGGATAAGCTTCCTATCAAAACTGATGGCACGCCCAAAGGTTGTCAGAATCGTCGCCAGTAAGTCCAAGAGCAATCTGGCAACCAAGAGAAAAACTAAAAAGGAAGAGAAAGAGGGAAGGAGGTGGTGTCGCCGGGGAGAGGAAGAGTAGTTGCTGGCGGCGGTGCTAACAGGTGGAGGTGGCGGTGTGGTGGTGGTGCTGTTGGTGGGTGTGCAAGTGAGAAGAGAAAGGAAGAAGAGAAAGGAAGAAAGAAAAGAAAATGAGGGGAAGGAGAAAAAAATGATTTTGTACTTTTTTTTATTTAAATAATAATAACTTAAATTAAAAAAAATAATATTCTAATATTTTTAAAATATAAATCTCCTCTAAAAATGTATACACTTAACAATTAATCAACAATTAAATAAAACTACACAAAATACAATAATCTAATAAAAAATTAAATACTAATTAACATTAAATAATATAACACTTAAATTAATTATTAATAAAAATTCAGATTATAACAATTTTTCCCTTTACAAAAATTCGTTCTTGAATTTTAATAAATAAAAAGGAGTACAAAAACTATCGAGGAAATAAATAAGGATATGCCATCTGTATCTCAGCCTTAGTGTTGCACGTACATTCTTCCACATTATTGGTCCTCTATAAGTCTTTGACCATCGACATCTACTTAAAACGCAACTGTTGAACTTAATAGTCAATAATAGCCATAGGTTCTTCCTCGTACATTAGACCTTCGTTCACTTCCACACTTTGAGATTGCAAAACATGCGAAGGATCTGAAATATACTTTCTAAGCATCGACATATGGAACATTGGATGCACCTGGGATAAATTCGAAGGCAAAGCCAATCGAAATGCAGCCAGGCCAACTCTTTCCAATATCTCAAAAGGTTCTATGTATCTCGGTGCCAACTTTCCCTTCTTACCAAATCTTATAACACCTTTCATTGGTGACACCTTCAGGAATACATAGTCTCTAACATGAAATTCCATATCCTTGCACTTCGGATCTATATAACTCTTCTATTTGCTAGCTATTATTTCTAATCTCTTTTTAATCAAAATGACTTTCTCGGATGCATCCTAGATAATTTTTGGTCCAGTTAATTCTCTTTCCCTGACTTTATTCTAATTCAGAGGAGATCTACACTTCCGTCCATACAAAGTTTCATATGGTGCCATCTCAATACTGCTATGGTGGCTGTTATTATAAGCAAACTCTACTAATGGTAGATGATCATCCTAAATACCTCTAAGATCCATTACACACATTCTCAACATATCTTCAAGTGTTTGGATCGTTCTCTCATACTGACCATCTATCTAAGGATGAGAAGCAGTATTACAATCAAGTTTGGTACCCATCACTTTTGTAACTTCTACTAAAATCAAGAGGTAAACATCAAACCTTTATAAGAAATAATGGAAACAGGCACCCCATGAAGACACGCAATATTCTTGATGTATAGCCTAGCCAACTTGGCCACTGAAAAAGTAGCTTTAACTGGCAGAAAGTGAGCTGACTTGGTTAACCTGTCCACTATTACCTAGATGGAATCATATCCATCCTTTAAGCAAGGTAATCCTGTCATAAAATCTATAATGACTCTCTCTCATTTCCACTCAGGGATCGGAAGAGATTGAAGCTTCCCAGAAGGCTTTTGATGCTTTGCATTCACTTACTGACAGGTTAACACTTAGAAAAAAATTTAGCTACATCTTTTTTCATTCCATCCCACTAGTAAAGATCCTTAATATTATGGTACATCTTAGTAGAACCAAGATGTACACTTCTTCTCTCAAATTATTCACTTCCGGAACACACAACCTTTCATTGATCCATAACACAACTTCATCATCGAGGCTAAAATTAGTAAACTTCCTTTTGTGAACTTTCTCCACAAGCACAACCAAATCAGGATCTTAACTCTAAGTTGCTTTGATCTTATCCCTTAATACTATTCTTAATATGAACTGAGCTAACAATCCTCCTAACCTGGTTATCTTTATCATCAACCTTTGATCCACCAACTTGTACATCTCTTTGATCAATAGTCTCCTCTCTACATTGATGTAAGTAAGACTACCTGAGGACTTCTTACTCAAGACATCTACTACTACATTATCATTGCTTAAATGGTATAAGATATTAAAGTCATAATCTTTCAGAAGTTCTAGCCATCTCATCTGCCTAATATTCAAATCTCTTTACTGAAAGATATACTTTAAAATCTTATGATCAATGTAGATTTCATATGGTACACTATACAAATAACGTCTCTAGATTGTAAGAGAAATTATTACAGTAACTATCTATAGGTCATGAGTAGGATAGTTTTGCTCGTGCTTCTTTAACTGCCTAGAAGCATAAGTCACTACCGTTCCATTCTGCATCAACACATAACCTAGGCCAACTCTGGAAATATCACAGTACATAGTGAACTTGTCTACTCCATTAGGCAAAGTCAATACTAGAGCTATAGTTAACTTCTCCTTCAACAGTTAGAATCTGTTCTCATATGCGTCTGTAATATCCCGTGTTTTTAAAATATTTTTACATTGTACCGGGATATGCAGTGTTAATAATTTCTGTATATTATATGATATTTTTACGAGTTGATATGTATTTAAAATCTATTTTAATTATTGTGTATTATTTACAGTGTTTTACGTAAAATTTTCCCAGGACTTTCATTTTCGGGAAAATTTTCACGTAAATATTTTAATATTAATTATTTTAAATATATTTTCGGACTTGCATGAACTCATGCGTATCTTTAAAATACTAAATAAAGCCTATGTGTGTGTATATTTATTTAATTAGGGTTTAGTATTACCCTAATATTTTATTTATTATTTATTAGTTTTATTGATATTTAATTATTTTTATTTAGTATAAATTATTAAAATATTAAATTTTATGTGTGTGGTGTATATTTAAAGTGTGTAATTTAATATTATTTTATTATATAGTGTAAATTATATATATATACATATATACATTAAAAATTGTCAAAATTATAAAAGTTTGGTTTATTTACGAAACTGCCCCCGTGAGCTTCTTCTTCCTCCCGACCGTTTCCTTCACCGTCCGGTCGCTGCTACTGCCGTTTCTTCACCGTGGGTGTGCCGTCCGGTGTGCCACCACCTTCCCCAGCCTTCCTCGCCGCCTGTGGTAGCCATTTCCGACGTCGGGGAAGCTTGATATCGCCGGAAGCCGAGAGTTGCATCTTCTTCTTCCCTCGTCGATTCCGGCCACCGTTTTTGATACCGCTGGTCTTCATCGACTCCTTGAGCTCCAGTGAGTGTGATTCTAGCTTTGGTTTGAGCTTAAATGGTCTAGAATTGCTTAGGTTTCAAATTTTCAACTTCGGTCACATTAGGGTTTTTGATTTTTTTGAGCTTCGAATTGATTGATTAATGAAAACTCCCTTCACAAATGTTGATCCTAGTAGCTTAATCTATATTTTTGTAGAATTTTTGGAGATTTTTTGGATTTTTGGGTATTTTTGAATATTTTAATATTATTTTCTAATTTTCGAAAATTAATTATTTAAATTATGAAATTGTGTTTTATGGTTAAATTAGGTGTTGAAATGAATTATAGGAATTTATTTGGAATTTTTATGAATTTCTAAGTATTTATTTTGAATTATTTGAGTTTATGTAATTTTGGGAAAATTAGGTTAAATGTGTTTTTATTTGAATTTAATTGGTTAATTGAGTTTAATTATTAATATTATTGATAAATATGTTGAGAAAATTAATTTTTGATAATTGTATAATTTTTGGTGAATTTTTGAAGTAATTTAAATATATTTATATATATAGGGGTATTTTGGTAATTTTACCCTAAATTGGCTAAAAATGTAATTTAATTGGTTTTAATAGTTATTTAAGGTACAAAAATGATTTCTACAAATTATTTGGTATTTTTAACTAATTAAAACTATTTTTCGTAAATTATTTTCAATTATATATATAATATATGGTTTTTCAAATAAAATGAGTTTTTATCGGTTTTTACTGTGTTTTAAGGCTAATTAGGTAATTTCTACCTATAAAATGAATTTCTATGCTATAAGGATATTTTTGGTATTTTTGAAATTATTCTGTGTTTGTGGACCCCGGTTGGTAGATTGTAGTCTGGAGTCCGATCGAGGGGTTGTGAATGAGATGTGGTGTTTATTTTTGAAGTGTATTTCTTTGCAGGGTCGGTTCTACTCTTTTGAGTAGAAAGATGTCCATTTTACAGGGGAGGTTCTGTCGAATTTTCTGTAGAATTCTCGTAAAACGTGATATCCAGTCGAACCCTAATTTCTAATTCTGTGTTTAATACTCTAAATTGAATTCTAGGATTTCTGTTAGGATTATTCTGATGTCGGTTACTTATTTCTTATTTAGTTGCGCCGAGACCGAGGGCTAGTGGACCAGGCCCGTCGGACCCGTCTCGTGGAGCGCACTAGGTGAGTTACTATACTATATATATATATGCTTAAGATGCATGATTTAGAAATGAATGTTTTATGCATAAATAATTTGATTATTTCTTAAGTTTATATTAAGTATATTTTTGGTTTATTTTTGGTATATAATAAATTATATACATGTTTTATTAATAAAATATATTTAAAATGTTTTTAAATATATTTTTAGTTTAATTTATGATTTGATTGGATTTATTTGACATATATATACTCGAAATATACCTGGTTTACTTTTGGTATATTTCCGGTATATATATGGTTTATATTGTTATTTCAATTAAACTCATGCATCATTTATTTTTTGTGAATGAATGTTTTATATTATTGATGATGAAGGATATCAATAGAACGTGCTACCTAGTGGGCAGCACTAGGACCGAGTACGTACCGGTACGCCTATAGTATTTAGGCTATATTACTAACTTATTTGTGGATATTGATTTGATGTGATTATTGATATGTGTGAGATGTGGTTTGTGGGTGTGATTGCTGGAGCTCGGTTGACCAAGTGTCTCGGGGCCAATCACACTGGCAGTCAGACTGCTGGAGCTCGGTTGACTTAGTGTCTCGGGGCCAGTCTACTGTCCAAATGGATTAAGTGGATATATTTGGAATAAGTGAGCCTGTATGGCTAGAGTGTTGTCTAACACTATTTCCGAGGTTGCGATATTCTAGGGTTCTATGTGATCCTTCATAAAAGATGATTTTCAGATAAAATATATAAATGATTTTTATTGCATCTGTGTGTAATTGCCTGTATATATATATTAGATATATACTGTTGACTGTATGCATTATCATTTAGTGTGTATGTATATATATTATAGTAATTCACTCGGTGAGGTCTGACTCCCCTCCGTTGACTATTTTTCAGGAGAGTTAACTTCTTCAGACCTCAGTAGCAGGTCGATACACCGGATTTCTTCCGCCCCGGCTTCTTTGTGTAAATTATCTACTTGAGTCTTATTTATTTTATCTAGACACTGCAGTAGTTGTGAATTAAAGTATTGGATTACATGTATTTTATTTTAAGAGATGTATTATATTGAAACTGGATTTGTATTAAAGAGATTATATATCTATGAGATGAGATTTAATTTAAATCCAGTTGATGAAACTGTTATTATTATATGTATGATTTTTATTTCCGCTGCATATTATATGATTATTGTTATTATTGCATGATTTATTTTATTTTTAGGCTTGCTACGGGTTCTGGATTCAAAAGAATTCCTATTCCCTAGCGCCGGTCATGGCCCCTGTTTTGGGTCGTGACAGCGTCTGACCATATAAACTTCACATTCTTCTGAGTCTGGCGGGTTATATGTGTTGTAATCTTTGAAAAATCCTTAACAAACCTCCTATAATACCTAGCCAAACCTAAAAAACTATGAATCTTAGTAACTGTGGTCGGTTTAGGCCACTCAGACACTGTTTTAATCTTCTGTAGATCAAACTGAATGGCATCCTTAGATACTACATGCCCAAGGAATGCTATACTTTCTAGCCAAAAATCACACTTTGAGAACTTAGCATAAAGTTATTGCCCCTTTAGTGTTTGTAGCACTGTCCTTAAGTGATATACATGCTCTTTCATACTCCTTGAATACACTAATATTTAAACTGATCCATAAATGGTTTGAGCACCTTATTCATCAGATCTATAAAGGTTGTTGGTGCATTGGTTAATTTGAAAGACATCACCATAAACTTATAGTGGCCATATCTAGTATGGAATGCCATTTTAAGAACATCAGCCTCACTGATCTGTAAGTGATGATAGCTCGACCTTAAGTTGATCTTAGAAAAGAACTGTGCACCTTGAAGCTGATTGAACAAATCATCTATCCTTAAAAGAGGATACTTGTTCTTAATAGTCACTTTGTTCAATTATCTATAATTAATGCACAATCTTAGAGTACCATCCTTCTTCTTCACTAACAAGATTGGTGCACCCTAAGGAGAAGTACTCAGTCTTATGAAACCTTTGTCCAGTAAATCTTACAACTGCTCATTTAACTCTTTCAACTTCGTAGGAGCCATCCTATAAAGCGGCATAGAGATAAGAACCGTGCTTGGAACCATACCAATATAGAATTCAATTTCCTTATAAGGTGGTAAACTCGGTAATTCATTAGGGAAGACATTTAAAAACTCAAATGCTATAGGAACATCTAAGATGAATGTCGATTCTGCTGAAGTATCCCTGACCAATGCTAAGTATCCATAACACCCTTTTTTTAGTATTTTCTTTACTGTAATAGCATAAATAAGATTATGAGGTGCATAACTCTTATCACCCATAAACTTGAATTCCTTCACATCTAGAATTCTAAAAATCACCTGTTTACTATGGCAATCCATAATAGTATGATGCTGAGACAACCAGTCCATACCCAGATTTACATCAAAATCTATTACATCTAGCAACACTAAGTCTATAGAGAGCGCTCCCCCTTCCACCAACACAGAACACCTAAGAAGAATCACGTCGGTGTTTAATGAATCACTTAGAGGCATGGAAATTGATAAGGGAATTGCCATCTTTACAGTTTGTCAACGTGATTTCAAAGTAAAAATAGGGGACACAAAAGAATAGGTAGCACTTGAATCAATCAAAACTCTAGCATCAATAAAACATACTGGGAGTGTACCTGCTACCATTGTATTGGATGCCTGAGCATCTTGCTGAGTAAAAGTAAAGACTTTGGCCTATCTTTTGCCTCCATGTTGGTTGGTAGAAGCCTATCCAAATCCTTTGACACTTCTTTTACCCCCTCTACCTTACCCTTGTTGGGCAACAAATTGAGAAGTGCCCGGGTACTGAAATGGCAGCGGCTGAAACTGAGCTGAAGCTACACTAGCTGAAGATGATAGTGGGAACTATTGCTGAAAACCAGAATAAGGGCAAGATCTGGCAACATGTTATGTTTGTCCACATCGAAAACATGCCCTCAGAGCCATGTAACACGATACCTGATGGACTCTCTCATACGTTTGGCAAACACTAGCTGTAGATCTCATGTTACTGTATTTAGAACTTTATCCACTACTACTACTTGTAGCACCTGAACTGAATCTGATAGGTCTATGTCATCCACTATTGCCATGCTTGCTGCTCCTGTAGACTCTCTACTAAGGTTTCTGGCATTGCTGATAAGATCCCCTGGGTTGATTACTGGAGCCAATCTGAAATATTGAGTACGGAGCATCCTGATATCCTCCTACTCTGGTATCACCCATATGTGATAGTAGTTAGATATAACTCCTTACCTAATAAGCCTAAGCTTGATCTCCTTAGCTAGCTCAATCATTGAATTGAGAGTCAAGCTTGTAATAGACATCCCAACAAATGCAGAACCTAATATAGTCACGTAGGTGGTGACAACAAAATACTAATCCCTCATTATGTCCTTGACATATCTGGACAATCAAAGAAACTCTCTGGTGTACTCCTCTACCGATCTGTCACCTTTAAAAATACTCGTCAATCAGAGCATGTAACTCATCCGCATCGGCTCTGAGCATAATCATCTCATGAATCACTCTCTGAACTAAGCTTAAGTTAATGTAGTCATGTGGGGTTGGATGACCTAAAAAAACCAATCTAACGTTGGCCTTCAATAGATAACTCGACGATTAGAATTCGCTGATACGTGATGTAAGCAGTCAGAGTCCTCGACTCAATCACGTGAAGAAAATAGAGTAGGTATGAAATTTTATTAAATGAAATCTTACCAACTCTGGTGTAGAACAAGATTGCTTCTAGGTTTGACATACCCTAAACTCCCTGTTGATAAAGAGGTTGCAAAGGTGGTACGATCTGGAGTATAGCTATTGCACCCTATTGAAATCTTGGTACAAAAGCATCTCCCTTAAAATCCTAGCATGCAGGTTCCTTATCTTGCAACTCTCTCTATCTATAGTGACCTACCGCTCTTTTGAGTCTACCTTTACCCCTACCCCTACGCCTAATCGGTGACTCAGGAGGTAGAATCTTGTCCTGGGAGGACTCCTCATCCTTGGCCTCAATGACTGGTGGAGTGACTCGCGCACTCCTCCTTATTCTGAAAAGAATAAAAACAAGCACAATTCAAACAAAAATAGATACCCTAATGATTATGCAAAATTCTAAAGTAAGGAAGACTTTTAGAGATATAATCGAACCTAATTGCTACAGTAGTTTTAAAGAAAACTCAAATTCTAGCAACCTAAGTCCAACCATACTAAACCAGGCTTTGATACTAACTTTGTCATGATCTAAATTCAGGAGTCATAACTAGTGCTAGGGTACGGAAATTCACGAGAATTCAGAACTTGTAGCAAGTTTTAAAATAAAACTCTATAAAATATAACTATAAATATGTTCAGAATTAAAACTTTTAATAATAGAAAAGAATCTTTTATAAATAATATCTTAATAAAATATTTTACAATATTTAAAATACATAACCACCATTAATAACAACTAGAGAATACAATAAGTATGCAATATTAATGCAACGTTTATCAATACAAAAGAAGGATAATTTAAAGTTTACATAGATCAGCTGGAGAGGAAAGGTTCCAGTAAAAGGAATTAATATGAGACGTCTAACGAGAAGGATCTTGAAAAATAATTAAGGTGGGGTCAAACCTCATTGAGTGAATCATTATTATATGTATGCATGCAACCTAAGGACACAAACATTCAAGCATCAATATAATAATATTTATTTTTATTTATTTATTTTATATATGCATTTCATACAGATACTCGAAATCACATTTCACAATAAACAATTAAATGCAATAAGATTTATGTGGAGGACCAGAGCAAAACCCTAAAATATTCTGCAATCTCGATCATTGAACCTCATTAGTCAATAGGCTCATTTAATTTCAAAAATATTTCTCTCCTCAAATTTTGATAGTAGACTAGCCCCAAGACACTAAGTCAACTAATCTCTCGTAGTCTCACTACCGGCATGATTGGCCTTGAGACACTAGATCAACCAAGCTTCCACAATCACACCACTCTCTCACCACAAATCTCAATAATCAATTTAATTATATCTCATATCAATAAAATTTCATAGCCTAATATCTAGCATACTGTTGCGCAACAGCTCTAGTGTAACCCACTAGATGCCACGTTCTACAACTATCCTCCAAAATAATATTTCATAAATAAAATAATATTAAATTTGAACAACATCTAATTTTGTACAAATAAATATTCACGTTTATATATATGCAAACATAGCATAATAAAATTCATATTTATTAAAAAATTTGGATGTCAATAATATTTTTACATATAATGCATACATATAATAATAATTCAGAGGTGGAGTGCACTTCTCTAAAATGACTTGACTGACCCGGTTCTGTAGGCTTTGGTCTTGATGCAGCTATAGAAAAATAATAATAAAATAATTAGGAGAAAATTCTAATCTTATATATTATAGATTTCTAGAGAAAACTCGATCTAAAACTCAACTAAAATAACACTCAAAACCAACACAGACCCATGTCATGTTTTACGAGAAATCTACCAAAAATTCGGCAGAGTCTCATTTGTAAAACAGACATTTCTCTACTAAAAGTAGAGTCATTCCTACTTGAAAATACACTTCAAATATATTTAAAAGCTCAACATCTCGGGTTGGGCTCCGAACTACAATTTACGCCCAATCGAGAACCAATATTACAAATTTACAATAAGATAATATAATTTCTCAAATTACCAAAAATATCATAAAAATATTAAAGAAATTTATTTTCCAAATAAAAAATAAAATTCTAATTATTAAATAATATTTTACTAATAAAATCCACTAACAGCATAAAATTCACATTTCACAATTAAATTAGCATAAATTGCAAATAATTAATAAAATCACTTATTATTATCATAAAAATAATAAAATGCTCATTTAGGCTAAAAAATAATAAATAAATTTATTTTTTTATTTAATTTTCCAAAATAATTACTAAATAATTAAAAATTGGGAAATAATTTGTAATATCTCGAGTTTTTAAAATATTTTTATACTGCATCAGAATATGCAATGTTAATAATTTATATATATATATATATATATATATATATATATATTATTTAATTAGCTTGTTACTTATTAAAGTCATTTTTATTTGTTTTAAGTATTTTAAGGGATTTACGTAAAATTTTCCCGTGATTTACATTTTTGGGAAAATAAGACCTAAATAATTAATTACTCACTTACGTTAGCTTGTTTTATTAAATTGCATGCTATCATGCATGATTATATTTTTGCATATTAACATATATACATATACATGCATAGATATTTTTATTTAACCTTTGGGGTTTATTTTTTATTTAAAAATATATTATATAGTTGTATTAAGTTAATGTGTTATATATATATATATATGTATGTATATGTATATAATATTAAGTTGATTTTTATATATGTGGTGTGTGATTTTTCTAAGTATTATATTAATATTTTATGTTATAAAGTATTAAAGTTATTATTATTATAATATATATATATATATATATATATACAAAAAACACAAATTTCCCTATTTTCTTCTTCTCCTTTCCCGACCCTTCTCCATCAACCCTCGCCCTCATCGTCTGTAACTTCTGTTCGCCACCGTTTAGAGTGCCTCTTGGTGTGCCGTCGTCTTCTCCAGTAGCTCCGTCGTCCCTGTCATCTTCCCTGACGCCGACCAAGTCCATTTCAACCATTTTTGGCTGAAATTCAAGCTTTTCATCGTTCTTCCTCCTCTGGCCATTTTTCTTCGTGATTCCAGTGTCCTTGAGCTCCTAAAGCTTTGGTGAACTTGATTCAAGCTTCGGTTTGAGCTCTAACTTCCTCAATTTTTCTGTTTTTCAATTTTTCTATTTCGGCCATATTGACTTTTTGAATTTTTTTGAGCTTTTCCCTTGTGATTCATGAAAATTACCTTAACAAATGTTTCTCCTCTTAGCTCAATCTACCTATGTTAATTTTTGTGGAATTTTTGGAATTTATTTTGATTTTTGGGTATTTTTGATTATTTTATTATTATTTTCTAATTTTCGAAAATTAATTAATTAAATTATGAAATTGTGTTTTATGGTAATTATAGGTGTTGAAATTAATTACAGGAATTTATTTGTATTTTTTATGAATTTTTATGTATTTATTTTGAATTTATTTAGTTTATATAATTTTGAGAAAATAAGGTTAATTATGTGTTTAATTGAAATTTATTGGTTAATTAGGTATATTTATTTATATTATTGAAATATATATTGAGAAAATTAATTTTTTTTGCAATTATATTATTTTTGGTGAATTTTTGGATTAATTTTAGTATATTTATATATATAGGGGTATTTTGGTAATTTTACCCTAAATTGGCTAAAAACGTAATTAAATCGGTTTTAATATTTATTTAGGGTATAAAAATGATTTCCACAAATTTTTTAGTATTTTTAACTAATTAAAACTATTTTTCGTAAATTATTTTCAATTATATATATAATATACGATTTTTCTAATAAAATGAGTTTTTATCTGTTTTTACTGTGTTTTAGGGTTAATTATGTAATTTCTACTTATAAAATGTATTTTTAGTATATAAGGGTATTTTCGATATTTTGTAAATATTCCGTGAATTGTGAACCTCGGTCGGTGATTTGTAGTTTGGGGCCCGACCGAGGGATTGTGGTTATGTTCTGTGTTTATTTTTGAAGTGTATTTCTTTGCAGAGCTGACTCTACCCTTTGAGTAGAGAGATGTTCATTTTACGAGGAAGATTTTATCGAATTTTTGATAGAATTCTCGTAAAACGTGATGTCCGGTCGAATTCTGATTTAATTATGTGTCTAGTAATCTAGATCGAGTCTTTAGAACTTCTGTTAGATTTATTATGATTCCTATCATTATTTGTTTGTTTAGTTGCACCGAGACCGAGACCTAGTGGACCAGGCCCATCAGACCCATCTCGTGGAGCGCAATAAATATTGAGTTGCTATTATATATATATATGCTCTAGGGTGCATGAATTTAGAAATCTATGCTTTATTTTGATTAAATATGCATAATGGTTTAATTAGTACTTGAGTTTATTTTAGTTTACTTTCGGTTTATTTTTGGTGTATTTTAAACAATATGCATGTTTTATTAATGAATTATGTTTAAAATGTTTTTGAATATATTTCTAGTTTATTTTGTAATTTAGTTGGATTTATTTGACGTATATATACTCGAAATATACCTGGTTTACTTTTGGTATATTTCTAGTATATATATGGTTTATGTTTCTATTTTATTCAATTTCATGCATTATTTGTTTATGAATGTATGTTTTATATAATAAATGAAGGATATCAATAGAACGTGCTACCTAGTGGGCAGCACTAGGACCGAGTACGTACCGGTACGCTGATAGCATTTAGGCTATATTACTAACCATTTGAGGATATTCATTGGATTGATTATTTGATGTGTGATATGATTTAGGAGTGTGATTGCTGGAGCTCGATTGACCAAGTGTCTCGGGGCTAATCACACTGACAGTAAGACTGCTGGAGCTCGGTTGACTTAGTGTCTCGGGGTCAGTCTACTATTCAAATGGAATAAGTGAATATATTTAGAATAAGTGAGCCTATGTGGATAGAGTGTTGTCTAACACTGTTTGAGGTTATGATTTTCTAGGGTTCTATTTGATCCTTTATAAACTATGATTTTCAATAAAAATATATAAAATGATTTTGTTGCATCTGTGTGTATTTGCTTGTATACATACATATTATATATACTTTTGACTGTGTGCATTGGCATTTTGTATGCATGTATATATATTATAGTAATTCACTCAGTGAGGTCTGACTCCCCTCCGTTGACTATTTTTCAGGAGAGTCATCGTCATCCGACCTCAATAGCAGACCCGTACTCCAGATTTCTTCTGCCTCGACTTTATTATGTAAACTGCTCACTTGAGTTTTATTTTTATTGATCTATACACTGTAGTAGTTATAAAATTGAAAAAGGATATTGTATTATATTCGTATGAGTTATGTACTTTAAATATTTGAATTGGATTTGTATTACAAGTTTATTTATATATACAAGATGAGTTGTTGATTTAAATCCCATGGTGGATTATTATTTAATTATTTAAAATTTTATTTCCGCTGTAAATTATATTATTATTATTGCATGTTTTATTTTATCTTCAGGCTTGCTACGAGTTCCAGATTCGAAAGAATTCCCGTTCCCTATCGCCGGTCATGGCCCTTGTTTTGGGTCGTGACAAAGTTGGTATCAGAGTGGAGTTCTGTGTCAGGGCTTAGTTGTGTGAGTCATGGCCCTAGTTTTCAAGTTGTGTTTTCTTTTGAAACTATTGCAGTAAATTAGGTTCGAGTATGTCTTGATAAGTATTCCTTGCTTTAGTTTTCTGTGTTATTCTTCCATTGTCTAGTTTGTCTGAATCATTTTATTGTCTTTTCATAATGAGGAGGCGAGCGTGTGTCGCTCCATCGGTCGTTGAGGCCGAGGATGATGAGTCTTTTTAGGACGAGGCTTTACCTCTTGAGCAGCCAGTTAGACGTAGAGGTCATGGCAGAGGTAGACCTCGAGGAGCGGCAGGTCACCATAGGTAGAGAGAGATACAGGATGAGGAGCCTGTTAAGCCTGAGTTCGAGGACCCTGTACCTCCAGTTGTTCAGCCTTTTCAGCCTACCTATCAGTAGGGTATGTCTGACCCTAAGGTAGCTCTGTTCTATGCCAGAGTTGGTAGGATTGCGTTTGATGGGACTTCTGATCCGTTAGACTTTCTGCATGCGATTGAGACTCGGACTCGGACTCGGACTGCTCATACCGAGTATTAGCGGATTATGATCATCGAGTTGTCTATCGAGGGACCAGCTCTAGATTGGTTTATTCAGATGATTCAGCCCTATATGATGGCAATAACCTGGGCTCAGTTTTGAGAGCGGTTTATGAGGAGATTCTGCCTAGAGCCTCTCCGCATAAGTTATCATCTCCGGTTGACCAGTATTTCTCATGGTGATCGATTTGTAGAGGAGTACACCTGAGAGTTTCTCTGGCTGGATAGATATGCAGAGGATCTGATACGAGATCAGTATTTCGTAGTCGCTACCTATGTCACCGGTTTGGGTTCAGCATTTGCTGGTATGCCTACAGCGGGCCTTAATTTGGAGTCTGTGATTGAGTTGGCCAAGGAGATTAAGTTGAGGCTAGTTAGGTAGGGAGCGATGCCTGATTATTACTAGCTGGGAGTTCAGTCGAGTGGATTACAGACTACTCCGTATTTGAGTTTTCACGTTGTTTCGAGTAGTTAGCAGAGAGGTCCGACTCAGTAGAGTCAGAGGCAGCAGTAGCGAGTGCATCAAAGCAGTAGACATGGCCATAGGGGGGTCAGCATAGACCGTTCAGATTTGGGTTAGGTGCTTCGAGCAGCAGCAGTGGTCGCAGTTCTGGATCAACTGCCAGTGTTTGCCAGACCTGTGGTAGAGTCCATCAGGGACAGTGTTACCTGACACCACTGACATGTTTCAGATGCGGGCAGACAGGACATTATGCCAGATCATGTCCTTACTCCGGGTATCAGCAGCCGCAGATTCCATGATTTCCACAGCAGTTGATTGCTAGTGCTGTACCCATACCATTTCAGTTGCCTCTAGCCCAGCATCAGAGTTCCACTCAGTTTGTTCCACAGCAGGGTCGTGGTAGAGGAACTAGAGGAGGTGCTAGAGGTGTTGGCCAGGCTTCTACCAGCTAGCAGGGAGGTCGAGGTCAGGCCAGAGTCTTCCACCTTACTCAGCAGGATGCTCAGGCATGTAATGCAGTCGTGGCAGGTATTGTTTCTGTCTGTTTTCCTGGATGCATGGGTTTTGTTTGATCCGGGTGTCACGCATTCGTTTGTTTCTCCCGTTTTTGCTTCCAAGTCTTGTTGGCAAGCTTCGAGGATGGCTTTTCCTTTGTCTTTTGCCACTCCTCTGAGCGATTCCTTGGACACCGACATTGTTCTTTCTAGTTATCCAGTTCTTGTGGGAGGTAGAGAATTGTCTGCTGATTTGATTCTGTTGGATGTGATGGAGTTTGATGTTATTCTGGGTATGGATTGGTTATCTTAGCACCATGCCGTGGTAGATTGTCGGAATAAAAAGGTGACTTTCAAAATTCCTGATGAAGAAGAATTTAAGTTTGTGGGTGATAGGAGTTCTGCACCTCAGAATCTTATTTCTGCTATTACGGCTAGGAAGTTGCTGAGGAAAGGATATCAGGGTCATTTGGCATTAGTCAGGGATACTTCAATGGAGAAGTTGGCACTCATAAATGTTCATGTTGCCTGTGAGTTTCCTGATGTTTTTCCTGAGGAGTTTCTAGGTTTACCACCTCACAGAGAGATTGAGTTATGTATAGATATGGTTCCAGGTACTACTCCTATATCTATGCCACCCTACAGAATGGCTCTTGCAGAGTTGAAAGAGTTAAAGGAGCAGTTGCAAGAGTTGTTGGATAAGGGTTTTATCAAACCCAGTATTTCTCCTTGGGGTGCACCAGTCCTGTTTGTGAAGAAAAAGGATGGTACCCTGAGACTGTGCATTAACTACAGAGAGCTGAACAAGGTGACAATAAAGAACAAGTATCCTCTCTCGAGGATAGATGATTTGTTTGATCAGCTATAGGGTGCACAATTCTTTTCCAAGGTTGATATGAGGTTAGGTTATCATCAGCTGCGGATTAGTGAAGCCGATGTTCCTAAAATGACATTTCGCATGATATCGTCATCAGACCTCAGTGGCAGACCCGTACGTCGGATTTCTTCTGCCCCAGCTTTATTATGTAAACTGCTCACTTGAGTTTTATTTTTATTGATCTAGACACTGCAGTAGTTGTAAAATTGAAAAAGGATATTGTATTATATTCGTATGAGTTGTACTTTAAATATTTGAACTGAATTTGTATTAAAAGTTTATTTATATATACAAGATGAGTTGTTGATTTAAATCCCATGGTGGATTATTATTTAATTATTTATAATTTTATTTTCGCTGTAAATTATATTATTATTATTATTGCATATTTTATTTTATCTTAAGGCTTGCTACGGGTTCCGGATTTGAAAGAATTCCTGTTTCCTAGCGCCGGTCATGACCCCTGTTTTGGGTCGTGACATAATTATAAAAATTATTTTTGCACTTTTATTAATAAAAAAAGTATAAAATAGCATAATTAACAACAATTTCAATTAAAATCAAATAATTCACCATTTTCTAATATTTTTCCAAAAATAAAACTTCCTCAACAAAGTTTACTCTACATAATTAATTGAGTTTAATAAAAATATAAAATTTTTTGGGCCGAAATAGTTATGTGAAAAATAACCCTAACCTGAAAAATTTGAAAAATCAAAAAAATAATTAAAAATCACCTTTAGCTAGATTTCAACCTTAATTACATTAATCTCAAAGCAACTATATCTAATTAACTCAAATTCAAACTCTATTTCATAAAATAATCAAAATAACCTAAAAAAAAATCACAAAATTGGAGTCATTATTGAAGTTACCCAGACGAAGTGGTTGAGGGGAATGAAGCCCGGAGGATGAGCTTCCGATCAAGACCGTCAGCATGCCCAGATGTTGCTGGAATCATCGCTGGCAAGCCCAAGAGCAATTTGGCAACCAAGAGAAAAACCAAAAAGGAAAAGAAAGAGGGAAGAAGGTGGTGTTGTCGGGGAGAGGAAGAGCAGCTATTGGTAGCGGTGCTGATTGGTGGAGGTGGTGGTGGTACTATTGGTGGGTGTGCAGGGGAGAAGAAAAAGGAAGTGTAATATCCCGAGTTTTTAAATAATTTTAAACTGTAACGGGATATGCAGTGTTAATAATGTTTATATATATTTATGATTATTTGATGAGTTTGTTATTTTTAATTATTTTTAAGTCCTTTACGTAAAATTTTTCCGGAAATTTTACTTTCGGGGAAATTAAGACATAAATAATTAAATATTAATTATTTTAAACGGTTTATGAATTTGCATGAGTTCATGCGTGATTTTAAAGGGGTAAATAAAATACATATACGTACATGCATTTAAGTTAAATTAGGGTTATTTAATTAAATTAAATTATATTATATAGTTTTAATATTAATTAATTAAAAGTGTGTATATATGTGTATGTGTATATATTATTATTAAAGTGTGTGGTGGACATTTATTGTGTTTATTAATTTATATATTAAAATAATATAAAGTAGGATATATATATATACATATAATATCATTATCAAAAATAAAGTTTGAATTAATTACCATTTTGCCATCGCCTTCTTCCCTTTCCTCCCAATCAATTTCTTCCCTATTTTCGGCGCTGATCACGTCGTTCCTTCATCGTCATTGTGCCCGTTCGGTGTGCCACGTCCCTTGTTAGCCATTTCCACCGTCCAGAGTCTTCTTCTCCGACGTGGTTTGGCCGGAATCACAGTGAGTTACCGAAAATCACACTCAACGTCGATCAAGCACTTTCCGACCACCATTTCGAGCCCCACTGGTCTCTATCTCTTCCTTGAGCTCCGGTGAGTGCATTTCCAAACTTTGTTTCACTTAAAATGGTCTAGATTTCCCTAGGTTTCGATTTTACAATTTCGGCCTACTAGGGTTTTCAATTTTTTTGAGCTTTGATTTGGTTGATTCATGCAAAATTTCTTCACAAAAATTAATCCTAGTAGATTAATCTACCTCTGTGAATTTTTGTAGAATTTTTGGGAATTATTTTGATTTTTGTGAATTTTTGATTATTTTATTAATATTTTCTAATTTTCGAAAATTAATTAATTAAATTATGAAATTGTGTTTTATGGTGTTTATAAGTGTTGAAATGAATTTTAGAAATTTATTTATAATTTTTTTGATTTTTATATAATTATTTTGAATTTATTTACTTTATGTAATTTTGGGAAAATTAGGTTAATTATGTGTTTTAGTGAAATTAATTGGTTAATTGAGTATACTTATTGATATTATTGAATTATATGTTGAGAAATTAATTTTTGAATAATTATATTATTTTTGGTGAGTTTTTGAGTAATTATAGTGAATTTGTATATAGTAGGGGTATTTTGGTAATTTGGCACTAAATTGGCTAAAAATATAATTAAATTGGTTTTACTAGTTATTTGAGGTATAAAAATGATTTCTAAAAATTATTTAGTATTTTTAACTAATTAAAACTATTTTTTGTAAATTATTTTCAAATTATATATAATACACGATTTTCTAAATAAATGAGTTTTTATTGATTTTTAGTAAGTTTTAGGGTTAATTATGTAATTTGAATTTATAAAATTTATTTTGGTTATTGAAGGGCATTTTTGGTATTTTCTGGAATTTTCATGTGTTTTATATTATTTCGTGAATTGTGGACCTCGGTCGATGAATTGTAGTTTGGAGTCCGACTGAGGGATTGTGAATTGTGTTTATTCTTGAAGTGTGTTGCTTTGCAGGACCGGCTCTACTCTTTGAGTAGGGAGATGTTCGTTTTACAGGGGAGATTCTGCCGGATTTTCGATAGAATTCTCGTAAAATGTGATATTCGGTTGAATTCCTATTCTAATTCTATGTCTAAAATTCTAGATCGAGTCTTTAGAATTCCGATAAATTTATTCTAATGTCGTGTTGTCATTTGTTTGTTTAGTTGTGCCGAGACCGAGGCCTAGTGGACAAGGTCCGTCAAACCCGTCTCGTGGAGCGCAATAACAGTGAGTTATTATTTTATATATACATGTTTTAAGATGCATGTTTTTTAGAAATGTATGATTTATTTTAATAAAGTATGCATAAATGATTTAATTATTACTTAGGTTTACTTTTGGTATATTATTGGTATATTTTAAACTATATGCATGTTTTATAAATACATTATTCTTAAAATGTTTTTAGGTATATTCATGGTTTATTTCTAGTTTATTTTGTAAATAAATTGAATTTATTTGACGTATATATACTCAAAATATACCTGGTTTATTTTAGTATATTTCTTGTATATATATGGTTTATGTTGCTATTTTATTTAATATTATGCATAATTTATTTTATGAATGTATGTTTTATATAATAATGAAGGATATCAATAGAACGTGCTATCTAATGGGCAGTACTAGGACCGAGTACGTACCGGTACGACGATAGTATATAGGCTATATTACTAACCTATTTGTGGATATTGATCAGATTGATTTGATTTGATGTGTGATGTAATTTGAGAGTGTGACTGCTGGAGCTCGGTTGACCAAGGGTCTCGGGGCTAATTACACTGACAGTCAGACTGCTGGAATTTGGTTGACTTAGTGTCTCGGGGCCAGTCTACTGTCCAAATGGAACAAGTGAAATTATTTGGAATAAGTGAGCCTGTATGGCTAGAGTATTGTCTAACACTGTTTGAGGTTGCGATTCTTTAGGGTTCTATTTGATCCTTCATATACGGATGTATTTCTTAGTATTTATATAAAATGGTTTTGCTGCATCTATGTGATTTTGCCTGTATATATATTTATTATATATACTATTGAATGTGTGCATTGTCATTTAGTTATGCATGTATATATATTATAACAATTCACTCAGTGAGGTCTGACTCTCCTTCGTTGATTATTTTTCAGGAGAGTCTACGTCTTCAGACCTCAGTAGCAGACCTTTATACCGGATTTCTTCCGCCCCGGCTTCACTATGTAAACTGTTTACCTGATTTTATTTTATAATCTAGATACTGTAGTAGTTATAGTCGTTTGTGAAATTTATGTATCATATTTAAATGAGATTGTATTTTAAAGATATGAACTGAGATTTGTATCAAAAGACTATTTATATATGACAATGAGCTTGTTTATTTAAACGAGTTTGATGGAGCATTACTTTATTTTATTTATGAAAATTTTTTCCGCTGCGAGATATTTTATGTTATTATTGTTATTGCATGTTTTTATTTATTTTAAAGGTTTACTACGGGTTCCAGATTCGAAAGAATTTCGGTTCTCTAACGTCGGTCATGGCCCCCTGTTTTGGATCGTGACAGGAAGAAAGAAAATAAAAGGAGGGGAAGGAAAAAAAAGATTTTGTACTTTTTTAGTTAAATAATAATAACTTAAATTAAAAAATAATATTCTAATAATTTTAAAATCTAAATCTCCCTAAAAATATATACACTTAACAATTAACAAATAATTAAATAAAACTACATCAAATATAATAATCTCATAAATAATTAAATAATAATTAATATTAAATAATCCCACACTTAAATTAATAATTAATAAAAATTCGGATTATAACACTCTTTTAAGTGAGATGTTACTTCACCTAAGGTGTCCGGAGGCTTGGGAGTAAGAAACCTTCAGTTCACTAACAATGCATTCCTTGCAAAATTGTGTTAGCTTTTGATTGTTGATAAAGGTAGCTTATGGTTTGATGTTATATGTCACAAGTACTGTCGTTCAAATGTGTCTGTTACGGATTTGGTAAAAAAGAATAATGCCTCGATGGTATGGAAAGGTATGGTTAAAGCCTCCTCCCTTCTTACTGTGAGTATTCAAATAAGAGTGGGGAATGGGAAGAAAATGTTGTTCTGGCTTGATAAGTGGTTACTTGATGTTCCCCTAATTTCTATGGCGTTGGTTAATCAATACAAGTCAGTTAAGAGCTATTGGATCCAAGGTCAAGGCTGGAATTGGGAGGTTCTTAATGGCGTTTTCCCTGATAATATCTCATCTTGCCTTTCCGCTTACTTGGTTCGAGTGAATCATGATGTTGAGGATAAGCTTTGTTGGGCATTTTCTCCTAATGGTTGTTTTTTGGTGAAATCTGCCTATGACATGTAGCAAATGGATGAAAAGGAGACAATCGAGTCTAGAAGGTTATCTGGCATCTAAAGGTTCTTGCTCGTATTCGTTCTTTTATTTGGCTGGTACGACATGGTAGGGTCATGACTAATGTTGAGCGTATGCGTAGAGGTTTCACTTCTGATGTGAGCTGTCCCCATTGTCGTGGTAGAGACGAGACGTTGATGCATATCTTTCAAGATTTTCCTCTTGCTTTTGAAATTTAGAAGATTTTCTTGCATTTAGTGAATATCCTGGAATTCTGGACTCTTCCCTTTGATAAGTGGCGTTGGGTTAATTTATCAGCTAGAAGTTATAATGTTCACTTCTCTAACTGGATTGATAAATTTGCAATGATTCTATGGTGGCTTTGGAAATTCGGTTCAATCTAGTTTTTAAAGGACTCAGAGCTCCTACTCATATTCGAATTAAATGGTTAATTGACTATTTTGAAGAGGTCAACAGTGCTATGCAGGCTCATAGGGGCAGTCAGCTTTTTAAGTGGATGTTTGTGGAAAAGTTGGTTCACTGGAAGCCTCCTCTTCAGGGCTGGATTAAACTAAATACTGATGGGTGTAGCAAGGGACTGTGTAGAAGAGCTAGTGGTGGTGGTGTAATCCGTGACTCGTAAAGGCAATGGATTGTTGGATTCATGATGCATATTGGAGCATGTAATGCCCTTAGTGCAGAGTTATGGTTAGTGCTACAAGGGTTAGAGATTGCTTGGAGTCAACGATTTCCTCGAAATAATTGTGGAGGTGGATTCTGCAGCAGTGGTTCAGTGGCTTATGCAGAAATCCATCTATGAAGAGGTTCATGCCAATCTGGTGTTTGCATGTTTGGATTATATAAAGAGAGATTGTTCAGTGGAGATTGTTCATACCTTGCCAGAAGGTAATCTTGTTGTTGATAAGTTAGCTAATGAGGCTCTTCTTCAGCCCATTGGCGTTCATGTCATTCATGCTCCTCTGGGTGAGGTGGCTAGGCTGATGGAAGGTGAGAGATATTGTGTCTCATGGCCAAGGAGAGTGAGAGTTGCTTGAGGAGTTGTTTTGTGTCTGGCCTTAGTGCCCTCCTTTGTATTAAAAAAAAAGTGAAATTGAATCATTGATCATTAATCGATCAATTATATTATATACGTATTTAAAATTTTTCTTAAATTTTAATTAATTAATTTAATTTAATTTGAATAAAATTATAAAAATAATAATAATTTCTTAACAATTAATTTAATATTTTTAATCAAACTCGAAATATCACTTCACCAATTTGTTGTTGATAAGATGCTATATACTTCTGTCACTAGCTCAAAATTATACTTTTCAGTCTTCCTTAGTTCCCTTTCCAACCTTAGTTGATCTTTTTGTATTTCTCTTCCATACTCTCCATTTTATTCTCGACTTCTTCTTTATGGAACCTTACCGGACAATACCTTCTTCATCATCATCATGCACCTCCAATTTGTCATCATCATCATCATCATCATCATAATCTTCTTCTTCTTCTTCTATTTCACCATAATCATCATCACTACCTCCTTTATCTTCATGCACAATTTTCGCAGCTACAACTTCCACTAATTATTTATAGCCGGTGCTGCTGGTGGGCTCATTGGATTGCACACTGGGCAATAGCTGAATGGTTTTTGAGCAAATCTAAGTTGCTGTAATGTCCTTTCGGCTGAGAGTTGGGGCATTATTCATGGGCTAATATTAGCTTGGGAAGTAGGCTTCCGTCAGATTATCCTGGAAGTGGATAACAAAGTGCTGGTAGATATCATCAGTGGTACATGTAAGAGTGCAGGAGATCAGATGTCTCCTTAGCAGGCCTTGGGATGTCCGGGCACAGCATGTGTTAAGGGAAGGGAATAAATGTGCTGACATTCTGTCAAAAATGGGGATTCAAATGAACCTTGGTTACACTATCTTCCATCAGGCTCCTGATGAGATGCTGGATCAACTTAGACAGGATGTGTTAGATGTCTCTACGCCTAGATTCTGGGCTTTGTAATTCTTTAGGATTTTGCCTCCTTTTCCTGAAAAAAAAAAAAATAATAATAATAAATAGCGTAGCATGCAACATATGCTATAGTAGAAGCCGCAAGAAGAACAGCCATGAAAACACCTATTACTATAGCAGAGATACTATTCTCCCAACTAAAGAAATTTATAAATAATTGGAACATCACGATTCGTTCGATAAAGATGAAGGGGATTTTTTTATCTCTTTCTGATATTGTTTTTACCTGCAACAGTCACTGCAAGAGCTCTTTACTATAGAGGCTACGAATATTGTCTCTATATGTTCTAAAAGTTATCTCTATAAGTTATGGTGACAACATTATGTTAGTCTCCATTTTTGTCACATCATCTTTCGTCTCTGTAAGTTGTAGAGACAAAATATTTAGTGTCGTTAGTCGTTACCTTTATTAGTAACGCTATAAAGATGAATATCATTACTTTTAGAAACAATACTTATATTGGTCTCTAAATGTAAGTTATATATTCTTGTCTTCTTTAATCATCAGTTTATTGAGACAATTAATTATTTAAATTATAAGTGATAATTGGATTTGAAAATTTTCTTTGAACCTGCACATGTATTTACGAAAATAAGATCACATGCTGGAGAAATTTCCACAAATACTTTGATGTCTAAGTTAATAGAAATTTAAAAATATATATAGAGGTATAAATCAAGGGTAGGATTAGGATTCCCTGTTTAGGAATTCGTATTCCTAATACGGGTATCAATAAATAATATCACATTGGAGATAAAATTTAGTTCATCTTCTTAACTAAGATTGTAAAATTATGAAGGCAACAAATTCTATATTCCCTTAGTAAATATGGAATAGAGATGTTTATTTATGTTTTGTCCTCTTAAATTGAATACATAAAGAGATAATTTTTTTGGTCTCTTGAAAGTGACAATTAATTTATCTTTAATAATCACTGAAAATTAAAAATTATTTAGCAATTATATTTTATTTATTATTACTTTTATAAATATATAAAATTAACATACAATTAATATAAAAAAAAAATGAAAAAATAAGAAATTTTATTAAAAATTTACTTAGTACGAACTTATTTACAAAATATTATCCAACTAAACAAATAAAACATAATTATGGAATCAAAAAGAACATTCAAAATCCTAAATTTCAACAAAATAAAATATTTCATAATTTCAACAAAATAAAATATTCCATGCTAAATTCAAAAGCATCACTTCTTCCAAAAGCACACAATTGTTCTTTGATAAAATGATTTATCATTAATTTTTTAATCATGCTCTTCAACCCGTAAATTAAATTAAATAGAATGTTAGAATATAATATGAAATATAATTTATTTATTCACAACCATTCTTTGATCAATAATATAAATAAATAAATAATTTAATATGATGCTATTCAAGCAAAAGGTATAAATTCATGAGGGTTAGAAAGATGGTTAGGTTGCATTTGTAATGCAAACATATTGAATGATAAGGGAGAAGAAAGGAATCAGGTTGGACCTTTAAAATAAAATCAATAATGCTATTATTATTAATAACCTAAGAGCATAAATTAAGATTAACATGATCAGTAATTGAGTGGAAAAGGAGACATTAATAAAGTGGAAAGAGAGCATTAGAAAAAAGAGATAAAGTCTTCTTATCTTCAAATTTAATTAAAATAGAGTTTCTTTAAAAATAAAATAAATATTCAAAGAAAATAAAGAAATTGAGTTAAAAAATCTTAAAATACAAAAGAAAAATATATCTTAAAATGACTATTCTGATTGTTTTATAATGAGAATGACTTTGTAAAAAAATATTAACTTTTTAAGTGGGAGATTTTTAGGTGAGAGATTTTAGGAATAGGGCAATAAGTTCTATCACGTTAACATAGCGTGCTCTAAAAGTTATAGTAATTGCCCAATTTATATATATGTATTAAATGCTAAATTATAAAATTATTATGTAAAAAATCTGATAAATATTTATTCTAAACTTTAATATGTTAAATCATTAAAAATTTTAATTTTTATTAAAAATAAAATATTTATCATATATTTATTTAATTTTTTCTTTTAACTAAAATACTATTATATATATTTCAATACTATTTAAATTCTAAAAATAGTTATATACATCTTTTTTACCTTAAATTACTCAAATGTTTATTTAGTATTATTTTTCAACTAAAACACTAGCTACTATATATACTATAATGCTAATATAATAATTTTAACAACTAAGTTTATTATAACTAAAAAATTATGGTAACAAAAATTAAAGAAAATAAAATTAATATGATATATTTTATTTTTAATTTATTAAACCAAAAATTTGAGAAGTATCGCTTTCAAATAAAAACACTTTTCCTTTTTTAACCTAAAAATAAAAAATAGTAAATTTTCACTCATTTCTATATTTGTTTTATTTTATTTATTCAATAATTATTATTAATATGTATGTTAAAAATAATATGTACACTTAATAAAAAAAATAAATTCTAACTTTTGTATTTGATTTATTTTTAGTTTTTATTTTATTATAATTATTTATTTTTTAAATTGTAAACAACATTTTGAAAACGCTACTTCACCCTATGTTTAAAAATAAAAAATATTGTGTACAAACTTTATTCAACTTCAACTACTAAATTAAATAATACCCATAACAAAGAAGACTTCTATTAATACGATCTATCGCAACATTCTTCATAATAATTTTTTCCAAATAAAAATAAATATTCAAGTTCAAATAATTTTATTTAAAAATTTCAACATGATCAAATAAAATTTATTTATATTTTAAATACAAATAAATTTATTGATACCCCATAAGTATATTTCTATTTAATTAAAGTCTTTATTTTCATATACAAAATTGCTTGTAGGAGAAGGACATCCAAGACAAATAGAAAAAAATTCCCAATTAGAAGACTCCTAGATAGGAAAAAAAAAACTCTCCTAGTGGATATAGGACTTTTATTAAAGAGAAATCCTATTCCTCTTAGGTTTGAGCATCACTATCCCTATAAATAGAACCTCATATCGCTCATTTTCATTCATTATATTCTCTTATATTCTCATTGCTCTCTTTCTCTCTCTAAACTCTCTCTTTATATTTTCTGTCTTAAACATCGAAGGGTTTGTGGGAATCCTCACCACCTCTCACCTTACCCTTTGTTGATCACTTGTAGGGTTCCAGCTCAAAAGTTTCAAAAATAAGTTATTAAGTGGCGTCGTCTATGAGGAATTCTTGAGTTAAAAGCCATTCAACCATCTACCAATTGAGACCTTGACATCATGACTTCCAGTCCACCATCTATTTCGAGTCCTGACATGCACATTAACCCATCTACTCCTATTCCTCCAATCAACTTGTCATCACCTACTTAAATGATAATCCTGTTAGCCCCCTTTTAGGATGTTGGACCTTAATCTCAAGCTCCAACTGGTATATATGTTCCACCTAGTAACACTCAAGGGTGGCCAGCTCTTGACACCGATCTCCCTTTTTATGCTCCTCTTTAACACCATAACAGACCTATACCTCTCTATACCTTTTCCAAACCTATCAGAAACACCTGCCATAACCATACCTAACCTAAACACAATAGCCTAAAAACTCAACCTATCCCCAATGAGCAAATAAGTAATGATACAAAACATTTAAACTCAGATGACCCCTGATGCAACAATAGTTGAATGTCTTGATTCAAAGCGGTAACCCCAGAGCAACTCATATAAGAAATAATATTACACCGTCGGCAGTAGCTTTAGAGTTATTTGGAGGAAATAGAGAAAAGTATAAAGCTCCAGAAGGAAAATCAAACTCAATAATCTCAACCCTTGATGATTTATAGTTAGCCGCAAAGGTTGAAGACGTCATGCATAAAGCTCATACTAGGTTGAGGAAAGAAGATGAATGTGTTATAGAAGGGAAGACGCGCCTTTTGTAAGCAAAATAATCAGGATAAAAATTCTAACCAAATTCAGAATGCCACAGTTAGATAAATTTGATGGAACTGTAGATCCAATCAACTATATATCCTCATTTAGAACCATAATGTTACTCTAGAATATGAATGACATAATTATGTGCAGAGTCTTTCCAAGTACATTTACCAAGAATGCTCAAAAGTAGTTTCACCGACTCCTTGAGAATTCTATCTCCTCCTTTAAAGAGTTAGTTAAGAAATTCTAGACTCGGTTCATCACCAACATCCCCGAGCCAAAAATATCAACGATCTCTGGATGTATTAATAGGAGGTCATTGAATCACTATGAAGTTATTTGGATCGATTCAATAAAGTAGCTATGCAAAAGGATAAAACCCAAAAGGCTGAGCTTCTAACGGTCAAACTTTAGAAACTTGCTAGAGGGGTTTGAGAAGGAAGTTGAGAAATATACACCACTAAATACCTCCAGATCTAGGATCCTCATGTGGGTCAGGAAAAATGGTGTGGGCATTACTCCAACTAGAAGACTGAGCTAGATCAGGAGAGTCGTGTAGGATAGAAGGTGCTACTGTCAATATCACCAGGATTACGGGCATGAAATTGACGCATGTCGAGAATTGAAAAATACCATAAAAAGATTGATACAGAATGGTAAACTCGACAACTTCACTGGCACATCCAAAGGAACTAGAAATATAGATGGTTAAGACAGAGATAGATCAAAACCAAAGAAAGCCTAGAATGAACCAGCCAACGTTATTAACATGATTATTAGAGGAGAAGTCACGGAGAAGAGGCCTAAGAGAATCCATAGAGAAGAATTGATTGCCTTTGAGAAAGGGCAGACTATCATATTTAGTTAGGAAGATGGGAATCATGTTCATCACCCCTACAATGATGCACTAGTAATGAGCGCTTACATCAATAACTTGGTAAAAATATTATTGATCGATGATAGGAGCACCATTAATGCACTATCTTGAAATGCTTACAAAATAATAGGAGACTCCGTTAATGATTTAAAAGGTATTCAGAATCCCATTACAAGCTTCCATGGAGGAACTACATAACTAATGAGATTAGTAAAGCTGAGTCTAGAATTCAGAGATCGAGATACTGGAGAAGTGAAAGTTATTAAGGCTCAGTTCCTTATGGCGGATCTCCCACTAGCATACAATGGCATCATAGGACGACCAGTACTTTACGAGATTGATGTAGTTATAAGTATCTGACATCTAACCATGAAGATTCCTATCGAAGGCTGAGTCTTAACAATTCGTAGGGACCACCACATGGCAAGGCAATGCTACTAGAAGACAGTCAAACCTTAGATGGAGGCATTCCTCCTAGAGTCTTAGGAAACAGAGAAATAAGGAGCCAACCTTGAGTCAGTCGATGAGGTTCAGACATTACAGATCACCAATGGAAAGATAGTAAAAATCGACAATGAGCTCAATAGCAAAGTTAAGCACGGAATAAGTGAGGTCCTCATTAAACACTTAGGTGACTTTGCCTCTCAAGCATCTAAAATCACCGGTAGACCCCCAAATTTCCTTACATAGTTTGAACATTAAACTAGGGTAAAGCCAGTTGTTTAGAAAAAGGACCTTAATGTATGAAAGATAAAAGATAATCGTTAAAGAAACAAAGAAGTTTATGGAAGCCGGATTTATCAAAGAAGTCACACACCTAGAATGGGTAGCCAATGTGGTGCTAATAAAAAAGTCCAATGGCAAATACATAATGTGTGTAGATTATACTGACCTCAACAGGGTAAGCTCCAAAGATAGTTATCTGTTGCCAAAAATATACCAACTGGTAGACTCCACTGCCTATCACAGTTTGTATAGTTTTATGCATACTGCACAAGGGTATCATCAGATACCAATGAAGAAAGAAGAACAATAAAAAACATCCTTCATCACCCACGAAGGTCTTTATTATTACAAAGTTATGCCCTTTGGGCTGAAGAATGCTGGAGTAACCTATCAAAGGCTAATGAATCATATTCTCTAAGATCAGATTAGAAAGAATACAGAAGTGTACATAGATGACATCATTGTTCAAGAGGCAACATGCAAAGCAACATTCCACTGACCTTGACCAAATTCTTTAATTACTGAACCAGTACTAGATCAAGCTGAACCTAGAGAAGTGCATTTTCAGGGTAAAGGCAGGCAAATTCCTGGGATTTATGATATCACACAAAGGAATTAAAGCTAACCTAGAGAAGATGGAGGCCATTCTTAATATGAAAGCTCCGATAATGATCAATGAGTTACAGAAGCTAAATGGCAGAGTAACAGCTTTAGGGCATTTTATCTCTTATTCAGTTAAGCGGTGTCTACCACTGTTCTGAGCCTTGAAGAATTCTAAGAAGTTCATATGGAATGAAGACTACCAGGCAGCCTTTGAAGATATTAAAAAATGCCTATCCTCGCCACCTCTACTAAATAAGCCAATGCTTAGAGAAACACTGTACTTATACCTCTCAATTGTCTAAGAGTAATAGCCTTGGTATTGGTGAAAGAGGAAGGAAGTCAACAAAATTTGGTATACTATGTAAGTAAAATACTTCGTAGTTCAGAGATTCGGTACCCTAAGCTGGATAAATTAGTCATGGTCATCGTCCACACATCCCAAAAGCTTTGGCATTATTTTTAGGCTCATTCCATCATTGTAAGATCTAGCTTCCCCTGAGGAAAATCTTATAAAAACCCAAAACATCTGGCAGGCTAGTTCAATGTTCAATATTACTCAAAGAATTTGACATCAATTATGAACCCCGACAGCAAATCAAAGCTCAGGCCTTGGCATCCTTTATATAAGAAATGATAGTAGAAGATCTCACTCCTTTTAAAAGTCTATAATGGAAGCTCTATATTGATGGGGCTTCATCCACTTACGGATCAGATTCCAGAATCATTCTTAAAGGGTCACATAAAGTCACTATTAGATATGTCATCTAGATAAAGTATAACACCACTAATAATGCAGTCGAGTATGAAGGACTCACTGTGGGGTTAAAGTTGGCTATAGAGGTCAAGACCGAGCATCTTAAGATACACTCAGACTCCTAACTAGTGGTAAACCAAGTTAAAAGGACATTCCAGATTAAAGACTCATGTATCACCAAGTATGTTGAGAAGGTTAGATAACTCCTAAAAAAGCTTGAGCAGGTGGGGGGACAATGAGAGATCATCTAAATCCTTAGGAGTGAAAATTCTGAAGCTGATCTACTGACCAAATTAGTAGTTGAGGATAATTAGACATTTAAAGGACTTGAGCTTATTGAAGCACTAATAAAACCAAGCACCAAGGACCTAGAGATCATGGATATACAAGAAGTATCATAATGGATGAAACCGATCATTCAGTATCTTGAACATGGGGTACTTCTATAAGCTAAGTAGAAAGCTTTGAAGACAAAGAATGCACATGAGCAAACTGGGAAAGGGAAGAAGATAGCAAGAAAGTGAAAGTGCAATAAACTAATGGGTCTGATTTATTTATAGCACAACAGAAGGATCTGGAACAACCATGATTGCCCTCATGGACATTTTCATCTCTCTCACATCATTAAGGGCAACTTGGGAAATGAAAAAACCTACTAATCGAGCAGTTATTATTATGGTAGTAGAAATGTCTCATCTTCTGACACATGAATAGACATGATGGTTACATAATTCAAAATTTAGGGAAAAATGAAAAGACATGGCGATTGCAAATCCTGCTCCTCTTGCTGCCAGTTGTCTCATCCACCGGCACTCAGGCTGCGCTTCTAATGCATTAAGATTCTAAGTATAGTGATTAAAGTTGGCACCCTAATATTGCTTCCATAGTACTGAGATTTCGAGCATATAAGCTTTGAGTCCTTACACTGACCATTTAAGCCTTGATCATCTAAGTCCAGTGACAGAAGCTAGCACCCTCAGGTTGCTTTTATAGTACTGAGGTTCTGAGTATATAAACCTTGAGTCCTTGCACTAAGCATCTAAACCTCGATCATTTAAAGTCTAGTGACTGAAGTTGGCACCCTTATGTCACTCCAAAAGTACTGAGGTTTAGTACTCGAGCCACGCTTTTAATGCATTGAGCATAAAAAAACTCTAGTGACAACTGGTTTTTCCATGTTGTCCCTATACGGGCAGGTTAATCCTTTACATTTTCATTGTAGGTCACTTAAAGTCCAACTAGGACTTTAACAATGCTCTTACACGATGATCTCAAAACTTGGTATCGAGCTTCATTTTTTTCTTATGACTAGGGCTGGCCACCTCAATTCACCTTTCTATGTTAAATGTAGTGAACGATTATCCTTACCTTACATACCAAGATACATTAAACATAAATATCCAAACATACTTTCAGAGGGACACTTGATACCCCATATGCATATTACTATTTAATTAAGATCTTTATTTTTCTATGCAGGGTTGCTTACAGGGGAAAGACATCTAAGACAAATAGGAAAAGATTCTCAATTAGAAGATCCTGGGTATGAAGAAACACTCTCCTAGTGGGCATAGGACTTTCATCAAAGAGGAAACCTATTCCTCTCAGGTTTGAGCATCACTATCTATATAAATAGGATCTCATATCTCTCATTCTCATTTATTCTATTCTCTCATATTCTCATTGCTCTCTTTCTCTCTCTTTCTCTCTCTCTATATCTTCTTACTTAAGCATCGGAGGATTTATGGGGATCCTCCCCACCTCTCACCTTACTCTTTGTTGATCACTTATAGAGTTCTAACTCAAGAGTTCCGGAAATAAGTTATCATTTATTAAATCTTATATAAATTTTTATATGGGCTAAATTTTTGTTTTTTTTGAACGACCATTTTCAGAGGTGGAAAGGGGAGGGAATCTAAATCCTCCACCTTTAGAGGGGGCCAACCCCGTGGCTAGATCAAGTTAGCCCTAGAAGGGTAGTTTTAAACCCTTTTTTTTTTTTTAAGGGTGTCGCCCCTAAGAATTAAACCCATGATCTAAGGTTATGGGTTCACCCCATTACCATTAAGCCAAGTGGTAAGAGGGTATGAGGTAAAGTTTATATGGAATTTCCTTCTATGATTAATTAAAAGCAATACTTTTTTCTTCATTAGATGGTATATCTGTATATAATCATAACAATAATACTGAAATCTCCTTTGTTTTTAATTTTAATTAGTTGCTAAATTAAAATAATTGCAGTCATTATCATTTTAAATTTAAAATTTTCATAATAACTAAAAAATATAAAGAAATTTATTTTATTAATTTTATTAATGTACTTATATATTATTTATATAAATATTTTCAATTAGATTTATTTAATTTTAATTAATTCTTGTAAATAACTAATTTACTATTATTAATTTTTTATTTCAATGAATCATATATAAAATAATTAACTGTGCATATTTTAATTATTGAAATTAAATATCATTTTTCTTTATTGACATTAAATTTTATAATAATTTCTTAAAACATAAATTATGAAGAGAAAATACCAATGTAATTACTTTAATGTACTTTATAGTTGCTAAAAAGACAATAATAGGAAGTTGTTACTTTAGCTTGTCCCTTTTTATTGTACTAGTAAACAGCACGTTAACAATTTTTTTTTCAACTTGTAATAGTAAATAAACTATTAAATATATACTTTTATTATTATTATTATTATTATTATTAAATAAAAATTTTTAAAATAACAAGTGTTATTTATTTCTATAAAAATTTTATATTAACTTTAAATAATTATAATTTATTGTAATTTTGATAATTCTTTTATTTGAATAATTATATAATATTTGTTCAATATTTTTTATAATTAATGTCTTTCTCAACTCTAAAACTAATTTTATATAAAAAATATTATGATCATAATTAACCATAAAATAATAAAAAATTATTTATTATTTTCTTGATAAAAAATTTAAAAATAATAAAAATTTATATTTTTTACTTATTAAAAAATATTATGATTATGTTGACTTTTTTAAAATATTATAACTTCATTAAACTTATAATTTATTACAATTTTAGTAAATTTTTTATTTGAGTAGCAACACCTTATTTCTTTAATATTTTTACATTAATATTTTTATTTACTTAAAAAATAATTTAATCTATTTTTTTTAATTTCAACTAATAATTGAATGATAATGATTAATTAATTTAATGTTATTTTTTATTAAATTTTATACAATATTTAAAAATAATAATTATATTAGTTTTCTTACAGAAATACTATTGTCAAATAAATTATATGCTCTATTTTTTAAAATGTGATTATAGAAACAAGACATATACAAGATTTTAATTAATTTAATTATAATAATTTACTTTATAAACTTTAATTTAATAAGTATTGAAAAATAATAAGAATATTATTTTATTTATATGTCAATCTAATTTTTCAATCTTGATAATGTACATTATAACAAAGTAATTTATTACAATTTTAATAAATTTTCTTTTTGAACAATTATACAACATTCTTTCAATATTTTTATCTAAATAATAATTTAATTTTACAAACTTGATAGAGTTATAATATCGTAATTTATTATATTCTTTATGAATTTTCTATTTACACACAACAATCTTTCAACATTTTTGACATTAATATTTTCATAATTAATTATTTATAAAATTTATTAATTTTAATTTTAATTATTTACTTATTAAATTTAATATAATAAGACTTATAAAGTTATGTTATCTAATTTGACTTATATTAGATAAAATATAAGTAGACCTAACTAAAATAGAAAAATATATATTTTAAACAAAATTACTACTAAAATTTAAATTAATTTAATTTTGTTAGAGATAAGATAGAAATTAACCAATGTAGAATAGAAAATAAGCTTTCAATAAAATTAGAATTAAATTTCAAATTAAATTAAATTAAATTAAATTAATTTTGTTAGAGATATAATAAAAGTTAACCTTATTAAAATAGAAAACATACTTTCAATTAAATTAGAATTATATTTTAATTAATTTAATTTTTATTAGAGATAAAATAGTAGTTAACCTAATTAGAATATGAAATGTAGTTTCACTTAAATTAAATACATTTTAATTAATTTAATTTTTATTAGTAAAAGACTAAATTATCCAATTTTCATATAATGATGAGTGACGTAACAATTTATTTATGGGTTTATCATGTGATTGAGGTTGTTTTTTGGTTTATTTTGTATTGCTTTTATGTTGCTACTCCTTGCATTACTATTATATGCTTATAAGGTGGTTGTTGTATCAGTTGTTTATGGTTGATTTAGATATCACTTATAAGGCGATTTACATACCACATATATTATAGTAATTCTTGTGTCCATAACTTGATTTTGGCGCCCTATACTGTGTCACGACCCAAAACAGGGGCCATGACCGGCGCTAGGGAACGGGAATTCTTTCGAATCCGGAACCCGTAGCAAGCCTAAAAAATAAAATAAATCATGCAATAACAATAATCATATAATATGCAGCGGCAATAAAATCATAATATCATAATATTATTCACATAAACTGGATTTAAATCAAATCTCATCTCATAGATATATAATCTTTAATACAAATCCAGTTTCAACATAGTACATCTCTTTTAAAATAAAATACATGTAATCCAATACTTTAATTCACAACTACTGCAGTGTCTAGATAAAATAAATAAGACTCAAGTAAATAATTTACACAAAGAAGCCGGGGCGAAAGAAATCCGGCGTATCGACCTGCTACTGAGGTCTGAGAATGTTGACTCTCCTGAAAAATAGTCAACGGAGGGGAGTCAGACCTCACTGAGTGAATTACTATAATATATATACATGCACACTAAATGACAATGCATACAGTCAATAATACATATCTAATATGTATATACAGACAATTACACACAGATGCAGTAAAATCATTTTTATATATTTTATCTGAAATTCATCTTTTATGAAGGATCATATAGAACCCTAGAATATCGCAACCTCGGAAATAGTGTTAGACAACACTCTAGCCATACAGGCTCACTTATTCCAAATATATCCACTTAATCCATTTAGACAGTAGACTGGCCCCGAGACACTAAGTCAACCGAGCTCCAGCAATCACACCCACAACCACATCTCACATATCAATGATCATAATCAATCAATATCCACAAATAAGTTAGTATTATAGCTTAAATACTATAGGCGTACCGGTACGTACTCGGTCCTAGTGCTGCCCACTAGGTAGCACGTTCTATCGATATCCTTCATCATTAATAATATAAATCATTCATTTACAATAAATGATGCATGAATTTAAATGAAATAACAATATAAACCATATATATACCGGAAATATACCAAACGTAAACCAGGTATATTTCGAGTATATATATGTCAAATAAATCCAATCAACTTATAAAATAAGCTAGAAATATATTTAAAAACATTTTAAATATATTTTTTGTTACAAAACATGCATATAATTTAATATATACCAAAAATAAACCAAAAATATATTTAATATAAACTTAAGAAATAATCAAATTATTTATGCATATTTAATCAACATAAAACATACATTTCTAAATCATGCATCCTAAGCATATATATATAGTATAGTAACTCACCTAGTGCGCTCCACGAGACGGGTCCGACGGGCCTGGTCCACTAGCCCTTGGTCTCGGTGCAACTAAACAAGAAATAATTAACTGACATCAGAATAAACCTAACAGAAATCCTAGAATTCGATCTAGAGTATTAAACACAGAATCAGAAATTAGGGTTCGATTGGATATCACATTTTACGAGAATTCTATCAAAAATTCGGCAGAACCTCCCCTGTAAAATGGACATCTCTCTACTCAAAAGAGTAGAGCCGACCCTGCAAAGAAACACACTTCGAAAAATAGGCTTAACACAATCAAAATCCCACGGTCGGACTCCAAACTACAGTCCACCGACCGGGGTCCACAAACACAGAATAATTCCAGATATACCAAAAATATCCTTATAGCATAGAAATACATTTCATAGGTAGAAATTACATAATTAACCTTAAAACACTGTAAAAACCGATAAAAACTCATTTTATTAGAAAAACCGTATATAATATATATAATTGAAAATAATTCACGAAAAAATAGTTTTAATTAGTTAAAAATACTAAATAATTTATAGAAATCATTTTTATACCTTAAATAATTATTAAAACCAATTAAATTACATTTTTAGACAATTTAGGGTAAAATTACCAAAATACCCCTATATATATAAATATACTTAAATTACTTCAAAAATTCACCAAAAATTATACAATTATCCAAAATTAATTTTCTCAACATATTTATCAATAATACTAATAATTAAACCCAATTAACCAATTAAATTCAAATAAAAACACATTTAACCTAATTTCTCAAAATCACATAAACTTCAATAATTCAAAATAAATACCTAAAAATTCATAAAAATTCCAAATAAATTCCTATAATTCATTTCAACACCTAATTTAACCATAAACTCCAATTTCATAATTTAAATAATTAATTTCCGAAAATTAGAAAATAATATTAAAATATTCAAAAATACCCAAAAATGCAAAAAATCTCCAAAAAATCTACAAAAATTCATACATGTATATTGAGCTACTAGGAACAACATTTGTGAAGGGAGTTTTCATGAATCAATCAATTCAAAGCTCAAAAAAATCAAAAACCCTAATGTGACCGAAATCAAAAATTCAAAACCTAAGCAAATCTAAACCATTTTAGCTCAAACCAAAGCTAGAATCACACTCACCGGACCTCAAGGAGAAGAAAGAGACCGACGGTGTCAAAAACGGTGGCCGGAGGAGGGAGAAACGGCGAAGGGAAGATTTCGGCCAAAAGAGGAGGAATGGAGCTGTCGGCGCCGGGGAAAGGGGTTGGAGGCGGCGGAGGACGGCTGGGAACGGCGGTGGCAAGCCGGGAGGCACACCGACGGTTGGTGGCCGGAGTTGCAGACGGTGAGGGATGGTGGTCGGGCGTCGGGCGTGGGAGGAAAGAAGAAGAAGAAGAAGAAAAAGAAAAAGAAAAAGAAAGAAAAAGGAAAGAAAAAGAAAAAGAAAAAGAAAGAAAAAGGAAAAAAAAAGAAAAAGAAAAAGAAAAAAAATAATTAAATATTAATAAAATAATAATAATAAAAAAATAAATTTTAATAATTTAATAATAAATAAAATAATTAAATAATAATAAATAAATAATACAATATTAGGGTTTTATGTATTAAACCCTAATTAAATAAATATACACACATGTAGGCTTTATTTAGTATTTTAAAAATACGTATGAGTCCATGCAAGTCCGAAAATATATTTAAAATAATTAGTAATACATTGTTTACGTGAAAATTTCCCCGAAAATGCAAGTCCCGGAAAAATTTTACGTAAAGCACTGAAAATAATACACAATAATTAAAATAGGTCTAAAATACATATTAACTCGTAAAAATATCATATAAAATACAGAAATTATTGACACTGCATATCCCGATACAGTGTAAAAATATTTTAAAAACACGGGATATTACATATTGTTTGCATGTACTATTGACAGGGCGAAAAAATGTTATTAGTGCTGCATCAGCTTGCACACCAAGTATTTCTTTCAAAATTGCCTAATGTGATTGTATACGGCAAATATATTATGTCAAAGTTAAATTGTTTTGATTAGGGTGATGTATTAATATTATCATGAAATATTAATTAGCTACACATTTTGAAGTTAACATTCAACTTTTTAAATTGTAAACTAATATATTACCCATTTGCACTGTCAATTAGGGGTGTGCATAGTCCGGTTTAGTTTGGAGAATGAAATTCTCCAAAATTGCACAAAAATTGGAGATTTAAAATTAAAGCTCTAAAATTGCTCTAGATTTTTAGGAGCGAATGAGTTCAGATACTAAAATTTTTGGTTTGATTCACTTCGGAACCGTGGAAAGAACCAATTCTACCTATATATGAATTGTGAACCGCCAATTCCGATTTCAAATTGACAAGTTAAAAAAAAAAAGAAAAATTTTCTTACCATTAGGGCCTGGGGTGCTACATGAGATTGGCCTCCCATACACCACCCTAAAGTACTCATTACTTTGGGGTGGGGAGCAAAGACATTTTAGACTTGAACTTTGATATTGCTGACAATGTGAAAAAAATGTTATTAGTGCATCATTAATTTGCACACCAAGTAGTTTTCTTGAAATTACCTTATATGAGTATATATGCCAGATCAATCATGTCATAGTTAACTTATTTTAATTAGGGTGAAGTTTAATTATATATTTATAAATAAACAAATAATTAGTTTCATTTTAGTCATGTTTAGGAACCAAGTTTCTATTCTAACACATGACTGATAATATTTATAATTAACATTATTGTGAAATATTAATTAGTTGCACATTTTGAAGTTAACATTCAACTTTTTAAAATTGTGAAAATATTACTCGTTTGCACTATCAATTAGGGGTGTGCACAATCCGGTTTGGTTTGAAAAATAAAATTCTCTATAATTGCATCAAAATATAAGAGAATTAAAAATTAAAGCTCCAAAATTACTCCATAAATTTAGAGCAATTAAGTTCTTAGATTAAAATTTTTGGTTCAATTTGGTTGGAAATCATGGGGAGAATCAATTTAGGGCTTCCACCAAATATGAATTATTAACCACCGGTTCCAATTTTGAACTAGCAAGTTAAACAAAAATAAGCAAATTTTTTTCCCATTGGGGCTTGGGGGGCTACATGACTTTTTCTCCTAACGCCACCTTATTGTAATTGTAACTTTGGGGCGAGGCAAAGGCATTTCAAACTTAAGACTTTGAAAAGTGCATTTCTTGACGCATTTTATTGTATAAACTAATAATAACATGCATATATTTAAATTAGATACTAGTATTGAAGCTTTTATTGTTAAAATTCCCAAAATATGTTATGATTTTGGAGATTTTAAATCCTCTTATTTTCCCAAAATATACTCACCCTTATTAATAATTTTATGGGTTTATTATGTAGTTGTGGGTGTTTTGGTTTATTTTGGATTGTTTTTAGGTTGTTGTGACAATTAATATATGGGTTTATTATATGGTTGAGGTTGTTTTTAGTTTATTTTGGATTTCTTTTATGTTGCTCCTTCGTGCATTACTATTATATGCTTATGATGCGGTTATTGAATTAGGTGTTTGTGGTTGATTTGGATATCACCTATATGGCAATTTACATACCAGATATATTATAAGACAATTGTCGTGTCCATAACTTGATTTTGGCACCTTATGCTATTTGCATGTACTGTTGATAAGGCGGGAAAAATGTTATAAATGCTGCATTAGCTTACACACTAAGTATTTATTCCAAAAGTACCCAATGAGATTGTATACACTAGATGCATCACGTCAAAGTTAATTTTTTTTTATTAGGGTGAAGTTTAATTTTATATTTATAAATAAACAAATAATAAGTTTCATTTCATTTACATTTAGGAACTAAGTTTCTATTTTAATAGATGATTGATAATATATTACAATTAATATTATCGTGAAATATTAATCAATTGTACATTTTGAAGTTAACATTAAAATTTTTTAAATTATGAACTAAAATATTACCCATTTGCACTATCAATTAGGGGTGTGCACGATCTATTTTGGTTTGGCAAATGTTATTCTACGGAATTGCACCAAAATATTGGAGATTTAAAAATTAAAGCTCCAAAATTACTCCACATTTCTTAGAGTGATTAAGTTCAGAGATTAAATTTTTTGGTTCAATTCAGCTTGAAACCATAGGGAGAACCGATTTAGGGCCAGTTCCACCCAGATATGAACTGTTAACCACTAATTTCGATTTCAAAATGAAAAGTCAATGAGATATAAAGAATTTTTTTTACCATTGGGGTTTAGGGAGCTACATGACTTTACCCTCCCAACACCACCCTAAAGTAATTGTTACTTTAGGGTGGGGGTAAAGACATTTCGACTTGAACTTTAAAATGTGCATTTCTTGACGCATTTCACTTTATAAATTATAATAACATTCAGGTATTTATATTAGGTACTGGTACTAAAAATTTATTTTTAAATCCTCAAATTATGCTATGATTCCGGGATTTTAAATCCTCATACTTTTTTCAACCCATACTCACCCCTAACAATGTTTTTATGGATTTATTATGTGGTTATGAGTGTTTTGGTTTATTTTGGATTGTTTTTAGGTTGTTGTGACAATTTATTTATGGGTTTATTAGTGGTTGAGGTTGTTTTGAGTTTAATTTGGATTGCTTTTATGTTTCTTCTTCTTGCATTACTATTATATGTTTATGGTTTGGTTGTTGCATTATGTGTTTGTCGTTGATTTGGATATCACCTATATGGTGATTTATATACCACTTATACTATAAGACAACTGTTTTGTCCATAACATGATTTTGGCATCTTATACTATTTGTATGTATTATTGATAAGGCAGGAAAAATGTTATAAATGCTGCATCAGCTTACACACTAAGTATTTATTCCAAAATTACCCGATGTGATTGTATGCGCTAAATGCATCATGCTAAAGTTAAATTGTTTCAATTAGGGTGAAGTTTAATTTTATATTTAAAAATAAATAAACAATTAGCTTCAGTTCAGTTATGTTTAGGAACCAAATTTCTATTTTAATAGATGACTGATAATATTTACAATTAATATTATCATAAAATATTAATTAGTTGCACATTTTGAAGATAACATTCAACTTTTTAAAATTATGAACTAACATATTTCTCATTTGCACTATCAATTAGGGGTGTGCATGATCTTGTTTGGTTCGTAGAATGCTATTCTACAGAATTGCACTATAATATCGGAGATTTAATAATTAAAGCTCCAAAATTGCTCCACATTTCTTGGGGTGATTAAGGTTGGAAATTAAATTTTTTGGTTTAATTCGCCCAAAACCATTGGGAGAACTGATTTAGTGGTGGTTCCACCCATATTTGAATTGTTAACTGCCAGTTCCAATTTCAAACCGGCAAGTTATAGAGAAATAAAGAAAATTTTTTTACCATTGGGGCTTAGGGGGCACTTAATACTGTTTCCATGTATTGTTGAGAAGGTGTGAAAAATGTTATTAATGCTGCATTAGTTTAGACACCAAGTATTTCTTCCATAATTACCAGATGTTATTTTATACACCATATGCACCTCGTCAAAGTTAAATTATTTTGATTAGGGTGAATTTTAATTTTATATTTAAAAATAATCAAGCAATTATTTTCATTTCAGTTATATTTTGCTGAGTTTCTACTCTAACAGATGACTGATAATATTTACAATTAATATTATCATGAAATATTAATCAGTTTTACATTTTGAAGTTAACATTCAACTTTTTAAAATTGTGAACTAACATCTTACCCGTTTACATTGTCAATTAGGGTTGTGCACGATCTGGTTTGGTTTAGAGAATGTAATTCTATGAAATTGCACGAAATTATTAAAGATTTAAAAATTAAAGCTTTGAAATTGCTCCACATTTCTTGGAGCAATTAAGTTTGAAGATTAAAATTTTCAGTTCAATTCAGCTTAAAACCGTTGGGAGAACAAATTTAGAGCCAATTCCACCCATATATGAACCGTTAATTGTTGGTTCCATTTTCAAAATGGCAAGTTAAAGAAAAATAAATAATTTTTTTTACTATTAGGTGTTGGGGGCTACATGACTTTGCCTCCCAACACCACCTTAAAGTAATTATTATTTTAGGGTGGGGGCAAAGGCATTTCAGACTTGAACTTTGAAATGTGCATTTCTTGACACATTTCGCTCTATAAATTAATAATAACATGCAAATATTTAAATTAGGTATTGGTACTAAAATTTTATTTTTAAAATCCCTAAATTATGGTATGATTCTAAAGATTTTAAATCCTGCTATTTTTCCAACCCATATTCACCTCTAACAATGTTTTTATGGGTTTATCATGTGGTTGTGGGTGTTTTGGTTTATTTTGGATTATTTTTAGGTTGTTGTGACAATTTATTTATGGGTTTATTATGTCACTGAGGTTGTTTTTAGTTTATTTTGGATTTCTTTTATATTGTTCCTTCTTGCATTACTAGTATATTTTTGTTATGTGGTTGTTGCATTAGGTGTTTGTGGTTGATTTGGATATCACTTTTATTGTGATTTACATACCACATATATTATCGACAACTGTTGTGTCCATAACTTGATTTTGGTGCCTTATATTGTTTGCATGTATTGTTGATAAGGTGTGAAAAATGTTATTAATGTTGCATTAGCTTACACACCAAGTATTTCTTCAAAAATTACTCGATGTTATGCCAGATGCATCATGTCAAAGTTAAATTATTTTGATTAGGGTGAAGTTTAATTTTATATTTATAAATAAACAAACAATTATTTTCATTTCAGTTATGTTTAGGAACCAAGTTTCTATTCTAACATATGACTAATAATATTTATAATTAATATTATTATGAAATATTAATTAGTTGCACATTTTGAAGTTAACATTCAACTTTTTAAAATTGTGAACTAACATATAACCCGTTTGCATTGTCAATTAGGGTTGTGCACGACTTAGTTTGTTTCAGAGAATGCAATTCTATAAAATTGCACTAAAATATCAAAGATTTAAAAATTAAAGCTTTGAAATTGCTTCACATTTTTTGGAATGATTAAGTTTGGAGATTAAAATTTTTGGTTCAATTCTGCCTGAAATCATTGAGAGAACTGCTTTAGGGCCAGTTCTACCCATATATGAACCATTAACTGCTAGTTCTAATTTCAAACCGAGAAGTTAAAGAAAAATGAAGAATTTTTGTTACTATTAGGGCTTGGGGGGCTACATGACTTTGCCCCCCAGCACCACCCTAAAGTAATCGTTACTTTGGGATAGGGGTAAAGGCATTTCAGACTTGAACTTTGAAATGTGCATTTCTTGACGCATTCCAGAGATTTTAAATCCTAATTTTTTTCTTATCCATACTGACCCCTAACAATGTTTTTATGGGTTTATTATTTCGTTGCAGGTGTTTGGATTTATTTTGGATTGTTTTTAGGTTGCTGTGACAATTTATTTATGGTTTATTATATGGTTGAGGTTGTTTTAGTTTATTTTAGATTGCTTTTATGTTGCTCCTTCTTGCATTACTATTATATGCTTATGATGTGGTTGCTGCATCAGGTGTTTATGGTTATATGGCAATTTACATACCACTTATATTATAAGACAACCATTGTGTACATAACTTGACTTTGGCACCTTATATTGTTTGCATGTACTATTGACAAGGCAGGAAAAATGTTATAAATGTTGTATCAGCTTACACACCAAGTATTTATTCCAAAATTACTCAATGTGATTGTTTATGCCAGATGCATGATGTCAAAGTTAAATTGTTTCGATTAGGGTGAATTTTAAATTTCTATTTATAAATAAACAAATAATTAGTTTCATTTTAATTATGTTTAGGAACCAAGTTTCTATTTTAACAGATGATTGATAATATTTACAAATAATATTATCATGAAATATTTATCACTTGCACATTTTGAAGTTAATATTCAAATTTTTAAAATTGTGAACTTATATATTGTAAACACCCAATTTTAGGATGAAGTGTGGATGCGACAAATGACTCCAATGATGAAAATATTATAAATAAGTCTTAAATACGTGAGGTTTGAAACCTCAAAAGTTTGAATGCATTTCCAAAATGGGTTTACTTGGTTTTTTTAAGGACTTAATTGTAATATTTTTCAGGACCTAATTAAAAGGTTTAAATTCTTTCAGGGGTCTTTTTGTAATTAAAAGTAAAAAAAGATCGAAAATATGTAATTCCAATTGGAATTACACAATTCTGGCCAGAATTAGGCATGTTTTGTTTATTTTTTATTTTATTTTATTTTATTTCAGTAAATAAAATTTGGTTTTTTGAATTTTGATTGGTCAAATAGTATATATCTGAACTTTTAGGAAATTAAAGTTCTTTTAAAATCAAAACTCTGAGAAAGGCAAGTCACAGTAAGATATGTTTTTAGCTAGGGTTTTTTCCTATAAAAGCCTAGCTTGAGCTATCATGAGGGGGGACCTCTCAAAGACTTTTTTTTTTTTTCTATAGGTAGTACATAAAAAATATTTTCTTTGATTTATTTATTTTTGAAGCAAAGAGTAATAGACTTTTGAGAAGAAGAATAATAAGTTTTTAAAGATCTACTTAAACAACAACGGTAATTTATACTAGTCTGAGGTGAAACTCATATTGCATCCACAATCATCATCTTTTTTCCTCCCTTCTTTTATTTTTATTTTATTTTATTATTTTGATTTTATAAAAATTTTTGTTGTTATTTTATTCACTAATAATTGTTTATTCTTTTGTGTTGGTGATTATGGAGGAAATTACATGATGACCTTACTAGGTGAACAAAATCCATGAAGGTCCATGAAATGCCATGATTGAACTTTGTAGCTAAATATAATTTCTAGGTTTTTTTTAATTTAGTTGTTTATTATTGTTTTGATTTTGTTTTGTTTTTATTATTTTTAGGATTGTATTATTTTTTCTTTTCTTATTATTTTCAATAGCTCATTGTAATAGCTTTAATAATGGGAATAATGAAGTAATGTGTATGTGATTGTGTGTTTTATTTTCATTAATTGGTTAGTAAAATTAGGATTTTAATAAGGTAATTAATTAAAATTAATGGCTATAGAAATCATTAGGTTGTTTAATTAAAATTGAATTAGATTCAAGTGGATAGAATTAGGGTTGCTTATTGATTATTTTATTTTATTTGTTTTGTTTTGAGTCACTTTAATTAAATTAGGGTTTTAAAATAGATTTAATTGATTGTTTGATCCTTTATTTGATTGTTTTGATATTTGTTTCTTATCTTTTGGGTTTGTTTGTTTATGTTTATATGTTTTAGGCCCTAAGCTCATGTTAGACTTTAACCCATTTAAATAAATTTAGGTTTTTTTAAGTTTAATTAATAAAAATGCATCTTTAGGTCCATAATTAATTAGACTTAGGATAGAGATAACTTAGGCCCATTTAGCTAATTTAGACATAGGCCCACCTAATTTAATTAATTTAGACTTAGCCCATTTAATTTAAGCCTTTTCCATAATTTGTAAATTTAAGATCACTTTAGAAATAAAATATGTAAAACTAGGCTCACTATGATTTATAGATTTGGTCTCATTTTAGAATTAAAATAAATAGACTTAGGTTCATTTAATTAAAATTGAATAAGAATTAGGCCCATTAGTCTTTAGGCTCACTTGTAAATTAAAACATGTAGATTTAGGCCATTTAATTAAAATCAATGTAGATTAAACTAACTTAGGGATTGTGATTTATATGAATGCATTGTTTATGTGTATTTTTCATGACTAGTTTTCCTGGAGTTAATTGTTTAAATAAGGGTTTATATGAAATTTCATGTAAATAGAGGGTAAGATAGTAATTCATAAAGTAATTCTAAATGAACACAAGATTGAAAGAAGTTGGTATTCCGTATACAGAATCTCCTAGTTATGGTGCTGACTTTCTTTTAAAGAATCGAGTACCACCATTTTTTGATTTGTCCTAATTATTACCTTGGGTTGCAACTCCTCATCTCCATGCCATGTCTTTATGACAGTGGTTAGTGTGTTCTTTAGAGCCTTGATCTCAAATAGTATTACGGTTGCTAAAATCTTGGGTGCGCGCTAAACCCCACCATCTACAGTGGCGACTATACTGGGGATAAAAGATGTTGATTCTACTTGTATTCTTTAGAATTATTTTATTCTTGCATTCATTCTGCATGTCCCTATTAACCGATGGCATTGGTTTATGGTTCCATGATTCCACTAGCTTTATGGGATTGTAAATTGGCTAACCATTACTCTTATCCTTAACTTGGTTCAAGAGAGATTACCAGGCTCATCTGACCAGAGTCTGTAAACCAAGTCCTAAAGGGGGGTAGTCTTCTCTCGAGTTTGTAAAGGATGTTGGGCCTCTCTGACCTTGGCTTATAACTCAAGTCTTAATAGAGGGCATCTAACTAAGGGAACCTCGACCTTTTTCACCAGACTCAACTCATGTAGTGGCTTAATAACTTTCCTTAATATTACCCAAGTTGCTTGTGAATGTTGTCATGAGGTATTTCTATCTATAAAAGCCCAAGCCCATACTTTAGAAGCCCATTTGGGCTAATAAAGATTGGGCTGAACTTTATACCTAGAAATATTGTTTCTATGATTTTACTATTTTAAGAGATTTGGCACGCGCATCGGTTCTTGATATCCCCTGTTGATATTAAGGTTAAGACCAAAAATCCTAGGAAAAGAGACTTGCCATTGAATATATGTGTGGGTGGAATAAGGTTGGAAGGATGTATAGACACTTAACTTGTTTGACTGGCTACTTATTGCATGGCATGTGCATCATGCATACATGCATTATACTAACACTTTATTTTTCAACCATCATAGATTCATTTGGGTCTTCCTATGTTTGGAGTAAAAAAGGTGGCAGACTAGTGAGAACTAATTCAAGCCTGCAATTAATTGTAAAAGAGATCCTTAGTAGACTGGAAAGGAGTCCCATCAATCCACTTTACCTAGAAGCTGCATAGGCTAAACAAGCAAAAGAAATGGAACAACAAGAGGAAGGAAATTGGACTTTAGTGGAAGTCAAAGGAGAATTGATGGGTGACATGAGAGCAATGATGCAAGATGAACTAAAACAAGCTCTGGCTGGATTAATGCCACCACCTACTACTACTGCACCTCCCGTTATGGCCAATCCACTTGTTGTGGGTGCACCACCTGCTAACAATGACAATGCTCTAGGAATATACCTATTGTGGACATAAAATTAGAGGATGTTAAGAGTTACATGGTTGAAAAGGCAAAAAGGGAATCACTTGAGCAAGTTCAAAAGTTAGAATCCAAGCAGATGAAGGCATTGACTCAGAAGATGTCTAAAATGGATGAATTAATGAGAGGACAAGGCATCAGATACTCGTTTGACTTTGATGATGTGATGCAATTTAATAAGGATAAGCTGCCTGATAAGTTCAGGATGCCACTATTGTAGAAGTTTGATAGTACTAGAGACCTAAGGATCCACCTTAGTCAATACATAATTACTATAAGCACAACTAAGACTCCTTTTTCTGTAGTTACCAAGTTATTTATACTATCCTTGGAGGGTATAACTATCAATTGGTATCATGGGTTGTAGAAGTCTATCTGAGTGGATTGGAGGGAATTGTATATTGCTTTTCTAAAGTAATATGACTATAATACTGGGCTTGAAGTGTCCATCAAAGATTTAGAATTGATCAAGCAGAAGCCTAATGAGTCATTTTCAAATTTTCTTATTAGATTCATGAATAAGGCATGATTAATGAAGAACAAGCTGGTTGAAAAGGATCAGGTGTTAGGATGATTGTTCAAAATGTGTCACCTAATATGGTTGAGAAGTTATAGATGATGAACCCTAAGATGTTTGTAGACCTTTAAAATGATGGGTTATAAGCTGAGGAGATCGAAAGCGAGAAAAAGAAGATAGTTAGAAGCACCAAAGCAAGAAACTACCCAACTGGGGGGCACACAATAAGAAAATGCTAATCGGGTTGTGGGAGTCCATGCTATTCAACAACCTAGGAGATTCTTGAATTTTAACCAGCCTTTATCTAAAGTCTTAGACCATTTGATCCAAAAAGGGCTCCTTAGACCCTTAACCCCTTTTAGACCACCAAACCCAAATCTCCCTAGCTTTGACCCAAACAGTTACTGTAAATTTCATTAAGTTACTGGCCACTCCATTGACTCTTGCATGCATTTTAATATATGAAATTTAAAACCTTATAGACTCAAGAAAAAAATCATATACTTTGAGAAATCAAATCCAAACCCAAACACTAAAAATAACCCTTTCCTTAATTACCGAAACATGCCACCCTCAACCACTATGATGATCAACTCAGGAGTAAGTGTGGAGAAAGTGCTAAACTCCTTTGAGGACCTAGACCTTAAAACTAATGAGAAATCTCCTAATTCCCTTAAAGATAAGGAAAGAGTAAAAGACTTGTTAGGACAACCTTCAGGCAAATTCGATTATAAGGTGTTTTATTCCAAACCACCTTCTTTCAATATATCCATTGAGTCAATCATGCCCACAGGATGGGGTGATGAATCTGATGATGAGATGATACAAGATAAGAAAGAAAAATGCATAGTTGAGGTGTGGAAAAATGGAAAGAAGGATTGGATTATTAAGGTTATTGACATTTGGTAAAATTATGATGAAAAAGGCACAAAACGCTATAATGTATGGGTTAATAATCCAGAAGTCTATCATGTTACTAGAAGTGGTAAGGGTTATAAACTAATGGAGAAAACTATATAGAGAGAAGAGGTTACTGAAAGAGAAGAATCAAATGAACATGGTGATGAATTGATCCTTGAACAACTTAAGAAGGCAAAAGCAAATGTGTGCATTTGGAATCTCTTGATGCACTCAAGTAGCTATAGAAAGGCTCTGGTTAAGGCTCTAGCTAAGATGAACATTGAAACTACTACAACCCCTGAGGTAATGGTGGCCAAGGTTATTAAGAAGAAGCATAGTATTATTACCTTCTTTGATGAGGATTTACCTATGGAAGGGAGGAATCATAATAAAGCCTTGTTAATTCCAATAGAAGTAAGAGGCAAAAGGACCAATTATGTGATGGTGGATAATGGGTCTGAAATTAATGTTTACATGCTACAGATCTTACCTAATCTAGGAGTGAAGGTGGAGGATTTAACAAAATCTGACCTTGTAATAAGAGCTTATGATGATACCACAAGGAATGTAGAGGGAATATTTATAGCTTTTGTAAAAATTGGACCTATAGAGGCAATGGTGGAATTTCCTATGCTAGATATCCCTATTACATATGCCTTACTTTTAGGAAGGCCTTGGTATCACACTCTAGGAGGAGTGCCTTTAACTATGCATTAAAAGGTGAAATTTCTATTAGATAGAGAGGTTGTGACTTTAAATACTAGTATGGACGAAACTATATCTATAGTTATGGATAGTCAGAAGTAAGTAGTTACCTCATTTGGTCTCCAAATAGCTATGATTTATGATGGAATTGAGATGGATCCAAGGGTTATGAGCATGATCAAGAAGATGAATTATCAACTCCGACAAGGACTGGGAAATAATGAGCAAGGAAGCCTAGTGCTCCCAAATTTCAAAGGCCAAAATAATACCAAAGGATTAGGCTATATAGTAGTTAGGCTCGGTAGTGAAGGAACTAGAAGAAGGTTTTTCAACGAGAATAACTTCTTAAAGAATATGGGATCGCTGAAGGATAGCTTTGTCAAAGAAAGAAAAGCGCAGCTCTACCTAGGTGAGAAAGAGCCTGTCTAAGTAGTTGGTGTAAATATTCCTGGATTTGAGATCTTTAAGAAGCAGATAATTGAGAGTCTAGTACAAGATAACAAAGTCAAGGTGATGAAGAAAGTTGTTGAGAAGATGGGAACTAAGGCCATTGAAGAGTTGCTTTGTCTGTCACTTAACGAAGAACCACCATAGGATTTAGCTAACATTATTAATAATAGTTTTTATGATTTTTTAATGAAAAAAATGATGAAATAACATCCAGTCTGTTTGAGCATGAAAACTCTATTTTTTCAGTGATCAATGATATGAGCTCTGGTTTTGCTACTTATGTGACGTTGATTCGATGGTCTTGTGCATTTTAATAAAGATTGTTCATGCATGTTTAACATTAATTCTATTAAATTAGATTCATTAAATATGGGCATAAATGAACAACATGGGGGACATATTGCTACAAAGTAATGCAATTTAGATTGAAGAATGTTGGAGAAACCTATAAAAGTGCAGCAATCGCTCTATTCCATGATATGATGCACAAAGAAGTAGAAGTGTATGTTGATGATATAATGGTTATGTTAGAAATAAGGGAAGGAAAATTTGAGGCTTTAGATAAGTTTCTGGCAAGAATAGAAAGATACAATCTAAGGCTTAATCTGAAGAAATGTGTCGTTGGGGTCACTTCTAGAAAGTTATTAGGGCACATAGTCAGCAATAGGGGAATCAAAGTCGATCTAGACAAGACCAAAGCCATTTAGGAGATGCCATTGCCAAGAACAGAGAAGGAAGTATATGGATTTATTGGAAAGCTGTAGTACATTAGTAGGTTTATTGTGAAATGCACCATGGTTTATGATTTAATTCTCAAGCTCTTAAGGAAGAATTAGTTGGTGGAATGGAATGAAATAAAAATAGAAAGCCTTTGATAAGATTAAAGAATACCTTACTAATCCACCTATGTTAAGACCACCAAGACAGGGTAAACCCTTAATCTTATATTTGGCATTAGAGGAGAAGGCAATGGAGGCAATGTTAGAGCAAAAAGGACCAGAAGGGGTAGAGTATGCAATATACTATCTTAGTAAAAAGTTCCTACCATATGAAGAGAAATATGATCTTATAGAGAAGACATGTTTGATTATGATATGGGCTATAAAGAAGTTAAGGCATTATTTCTAGTCTTATAAGGTACAAGTTATTTCAAAGATAGATCCTTTAAAGTACCTATTTCAAGCACCAGTTTTAATTGGAAAGATGTCTCAATGGTTGGTGCTTCTAATTGAGTTTGATATTGAGTACATCATTACCAAGGTCATCAAAGGAAGAGCAATAGTAGAATTCCTGGCACAGAATGCATTTGAAGGAAATGAACAATGGAATTTAGAGTTTCCAGATGAGAACTTAGCAGTAATAAAAAGATGCAAATGGAAGCTTTATTTTGATAGGGCTGTGAATAATAGAGGAGCAAGGCTAGGAGTAATTCTTATCACATTAGGAGGAGAAACCATACTAATGGCTAAGAAATTGGACTTCAAAGTTATAAACAACATGGCCGAGTATGAGGCATGCATCTATGGGGTAGAAGCAACACTAGCAGTTGTTGCTAAACCTATTGGTTTATAGAGATTCCCTGTTAGTCATTAGTCAGGCTAATGAGGAGTGGAAAGTGAAAGAAGAGAAGTTAAAACCTTACATTTTCTATTTGAAGAAGTGAATGGGGAATTTTACTAAATGTCTCTTCATGCATTTACCAAAAGATGAGAATCAAATGGCAGATGCCTTGGCAACGCTGTAGACACCCAATTTCGGGATGATGAATTATGGATGTGATAAAAGACTCCAATGATGAAAATGTCCTGAATAGGTCTTCAATATTTGAACTTTGAAACTTCAAGGATCTAATTGCATTTTTCAAAGAAAAGATTTAATGTTTTCATGGATCTAATTGCAATGCTTTTTAGGGATCTAATTGCAAGACTTAAATTCTTTCAAGGACCTTTCTATAATTAAAACTTACAAAAAAAGTGATCGGAATTACGTACTTCTTATCAGAATTACGCTAATTCTGATCGGTTTTTGATCAGAATTACACAATTCTGGTCGGAATTAGACTCCTTCTGCTAATTCTTGAATTTTCAGGATAAATCTTCAATTTTCTAGATAAATTGAGTCCTAATTGGTATGAAATGCTCCTAAAATTATTTTGATAATGTTTTTAAGGAAATAGAAGTCTTTTAGGAATCAATTTATAACTAGGGTTTCAAAATGTATCCCTATATGTAGGAGGACTTTGGCTCTGAAGAAGGGGGAAGAGAAAAAATAAAAAAGAGAAAAGAGAAAAAGGAAAGGAGAGAAGGCAAAAGAGAAAGAGCAAAAAATAAAAAAACGGAAGAAAAGAAAAAAAAATGAAAGAAAAAAAGAGAGAAAAAAGAAAGAAGAAAAGAGAGAAAAAAAATCTTATTCTTTACAAAATTTCTTTTGCTTAATTGCTTGATTAAAAGATCTTTGAAGAATTTTTAAAGAATAATATTCGAAGTTCTATCAAGAATGGTGATTCTACAAATCTAAGGAGCACTTCATTAAAAAACATCCTTAAGCATCACTTTCTCTTTGTTCTCTTTTATTTGATTGATTTATTTTTTTTAATTTTATTGATTTCTATTTTCTTTTATTATTTATTCACTAATCATAATTTTTATTCTTTTTTATGGTGATTATGGAGGAAAATACATGATAATCATACTTGGAGAATCAAATTCATAAGAGATCCATGAAATGCCATGGATAAGATCTTGTGAATTTAGTTTTTTTGGTCTTTTTATTTTTATTTAATTATTTTATTTTATTTATATTTGGGGTTGTATTAATTATTTTATTATTATTTTTTATGGATTATTGTAATAGCCCCAATAATGGGAATAGTGGAATTATGTGTGTGGTTGCTTGTTTATTTTAATTAATTGGTTAGTAAAATTAGGGTTTTAATTGGGTAATTGATTAAAATCAATGATGGGAACAGATTAATTTAGGATTGCATGTTAATGAAAATTAGGGTTTTTAGAAGGAATTAATTTAATTAGTTGTTTGATCTTTTATTTAATTATTTTAATATGTTTTATTTGTTGTTGGGCTTATCTATTTATTTTTATATGTTTTGTGCTTGTTTGTTTACTCTTATGTGTTTTGGGCCTTAAGCCCATATTAGATTCTAATTCACTTGGATAAATTTAGGGTTTTTAGGTTTAATTAATTAAAACGCATTTTAGGCCCATAATTAATTAAATTTTAGGTTCGAAATAACTTAGACCCATTTAGTAAATTAGACATAGGCCCACATAACCTAATTTAATTAATTTAGATTTAGCCCACTTAATTTAAGATTTTTCATAATTTGTAGATTTAAAATCATTTTAGAATTAAAACATGTAGAATTAGGCCCACTAATTTGAATACCTCCATAAATTGTAGATTTAGACCCATATTTAAAATTAAAATAAATAGACTTAGGTTCATTTAATTAAAATTAAAAGGAATTAGTCTTTAGCTCATTTATAAATTAAAATATGTAGATTTAGCTTATTTAATTAAAATCTATGTACATTATAGTTCTATTGAATGCATTATTTACTTGTATTTTCATGACTAGTTTGCCTTGGAGTTAATTGCTAGAATAAGGGTTTATATGAAATTTCATTAAATAGAGAATAATATAGTAATTTTAAAAGTAATTCTAAATGAACATGAGATTGAAAGAAGTTGGTATTCCGTACCCAGAATCTCCTGGTTGTAGTGCTAACTTTCTTTTAGGGAATCGAGTACCACCTTTTTGATTTATCCCAGTTATTACCCTGGGTGGCGACTCCTCATCTCCATGCCATGTCTTTGTGACAGTAGTTAGTGTGTTCTCTAGAGCTCTGAGCTCAAATAGTGTTGCAATTGCTAAAATCTTGGACGCGCGCTAAACCCTGCCATATATAAATGCTTTCTTCAATGTGGGATAAACTGACAGGGTTGATGATGAAGCCTTTGGTAATAATGAAAATGAAAGCTCCATATTATAGTGAAGAACCAGTTATGAGCATTTAGATAAGGCCTGAAGAAAAGCCATGGTTTTATGATATCCAGAGATTCATTGAGGAAAGGAACTAGATGAAATGACTTCAAAAGAAAAATATGCTCTTTGTGTTCTTGCACACTATTATACAAGTCATGATAGAGTATTATACAAAAAAATGCCAAATGGAATACAATAGAGATGTCTTAAGAAGGATGAAGTAGAACTGGTGATGAGAGAGATTGATGCAGGGGTTTATGGATCTCATATGAATGCGATGATTCTAATGAAGAAAATAATTCGACAAGGGTACTATTGGATGAGCATGGAAAGAGACTGTATCTAGATAGTGAGACAATGTCATTAATGCTAGATATATGGGAACCTCAACCATCTTCCCTTTACAGTGCTAAATAGTTTAACATCTCCATGGCCCTTTGCAGTATGGGAGATAAATATAATAGGGGAGATAAGACCAACTGCCTCAAATGAGCATACATATATAGTGGTGGTGATTGACTATTAATCTAGATGGATAAAAGTAGAATCCTTCAGTACCTTGAAGGCTAGACAGATGGTAGGATTCATCAAGGAGAATCTTATTTGTAGATATGGGATCCTACATCATTTTATGATAGACAATGGTGTTTAATTTCAAGCAGAGACAACCGAGTTATTGCATAGATACAAGATTGAGCATCATAAATCCTCACCTTATCGACCTCAGGCTAATGGAGTGGTTGAAGCGGCTAATAAGAATAAAAAGAGAATCCTCTCTAAGATGGTGAAAACACATAAAGATTAGTTTGAGTATCTTCCTTTTGCCTTGTGGGGATATAGAACTAAAATGTGCACTGCTATAGGACAAACACCATTCTCATTAGTAAATGATTGTGAAGCTATTTTTTCTATAGGGATAGAAATTAAATCTTTGAGGGTTATTATGGAAGCAAAAATCCCTAAGAGTGAATGGATGCAAAAGAGATATGACTACCTCATGTCTTTAGATGAGAAAAGGATGGATGCTTCATTTTACACTTAGATTTATCAGAGAAGAATAACGATAGCCTTTAACAAGAAAGTCAAATCCGAAAAGATAAAGGCTGGGGATATAGTGCTAAACCAGTAAAGGGCAATGGTGTTTGATCCAAGAGGAAAATTCAGACCAAATTGGGAAGGATCATATTTAGTCAAGACAATTCTACCTAAGGGAGCTGCAAAGATATCAAATCTCAAAGGGAATAAGTTCACTGAGCCAATCAACTTGGATTGCCTTAAGAAATACTACCTTAAAAAAAGGGGTCCACTAGCTAGAAAACCTAAAAAGGCTAGTCAGGAAGAAATTAAGACATTCTCACTGTATAGAAAACCCATAAAGGGCTGGTTATGCAAAAGTTAGGGAAATAAAAGTGAGAGAAAAATATTCAATTAGAAAATCTGAAAGGACTAGCTGATAACAGGAGTTATGTCATGTGATGTAATAAATTTACTCATTTTAACCCTATTCAATGAATCAAATTGAAATGGAGTTTTGTTGGATATTGTATATTCTATCTTTATTATAAAGCATAAAGCCTTAAAGAAAAAACAAAACATGAGAAGTTTAAAAACTAGACTTATGAGATCACTATTTTTGTATTTGTTTCTTTGTTTGTGACTTATCTAGTAATACTTGGGTCCTTTTGTACTTAGCAAATCCTGGTGGTTGTGTAGCTTGTATGGTAACCTAGGCCTTATAGTTGTCATCAATAGTCATATCAGCATCCAAGTGCATGTTCCGCTCTAATGCTCTACGAGGCCACAGGTTCTTCACTTTGCCCAAGAAATCTTATCTCAGAGGGAAGCCCTCAAAGTTAGGTATAACAACCATAATGAATTGTGATTGACCATACTGACGATAAAGACGTAAAGGGGAAATAAAGATCGAAAAGTGCAACCCAAGAACAAGAACTCAGTGGTCATACATGTTGATGGTTACAAACTTTAATTTTCGCCAAGGATAGGCCCATGTAATCTCAGTATCAATAATGCCTTTCATCTAATCAATCCATTGATCTATAGTGCACTTATCCTTTATCTTTAATAAGTGAGACTATAGATGATGAGGTTGATAAATCAAAGCATTGATGGGGGCATTAAGTAGACTCAATTTCTCCTGTAGCAAAAAAAAAAAAGCTAAGTTGAAAACCTAAAAAGCTAGTGTAAACGGTGGGGTTTAGCACGCGTCCAAGATTTTATCAACCGTAACACTGTTTGGGCTTAGGGCCGTAGGGAACACACTAACCATTATCATAAAGACATGACATGGAGATCAGAAGTCACCACCCAGGGTAATAAATAGAACAAATCATTTGGTGGTACTCGATTTTCTAAAAGAAAGCTAGTACCACAACCAAGAGGTTCTGGGAATAGAATACTAACTTCTTTCAGTCTTGTGTTCATTTAGAATTACTTTATGAATTACTATCTTATTCTCTAATTACATGCAATTTTATTTAAACCCTAATTAAACATCCATTTAACCTAAAGGCAACAAGTCATAAAATTACATGTAAAAAATGCATACAAAAGGCAGCATCCCTATGTCTAAACTAGATTAATTTTATCAATTAAAGTTAGCTAATTCTACAGAGTTTATTTACAAGTAAAATGGACTAGAGATGGGCCTACATTTTAATTGAATTAGAGAACCTAAATCTACTTATTTTAATTAATTGAGGAAATGAGCCTATTAATTAATTGAGGAAATGAGCCTATTATCTACAAATTTTAAAGAAGAAATTAGTTTATTAAGTGGGCTTAAGTCTAATTTAATTTTAACTCAAAAAATGGAGCCTAAGTCTATTCATTTTAAAAGAAATGAAATTGATGGGTGGAGCTAAATCTAAGTTAATTTTATTAACTAAAAATGGGCCTAAATCTAAATTAACCTAAATTGGCCTAAATTGATTTTAAAATTAATTAAACTTAAAAATTCAATTAAAAACCTATTTATTAAATGGGTTAACCCTACCGTGGGCTTGGAGCCCAAAGAGAATAAAAACATAAAAACAAGCCCAATTCAACAAACAACCCAAAAAATAAATCAAAATAATAATTTTTACGTGATTTTTCTAAGAATCCCTAATTCAATTTCATTCAACCCTAAAATTAATCTATTGCCATCATTGATTTTAATTGAATTTTACCAAATTAAGCCTAGATTACTAATTAATTTTTAGCGCATAGAATTAAAATTCCACTAATTTCCCTCTATTGGAGCTATTACAAACTACAGTGCAGGAAATTAAAGCAAGTTAATTACAACCCAATAAAATCCATAAACAAAATACTGCAAAAAATAATAAATCCTAAATTCTACGGGGATTTCATAAAACTTAATCCATGGCATCCCATGGATTCTTTAATACTGTCAAAATCTCACATCACTAACCTCACATCCAGAGCACCACAAGACACTAATAAAAAAAATTAATCAGTTACAAATCAATCAAGAAATAAAACAAAGAAATTGTAATATCCCGTGTTTTTAAAATATTTTTACACTGTACCGGGATATGCAGTGTTAATAATTTTTGTATATATATTATGATATTTTTATGAGTTGATATGTATTTTAAACCTATTTTAATTATTGTCTATTATTTTCAGTGTTTTACGTAAAATTTTCCCGGGACTTGCATTTTCGGGGAAATTTTCACGTAAACGATTTATTATTAATTATTTTAGATGTATTTACGGACTTGCATGAACTCATACATATTTTTAAATTATTAAATAAAGCCTGTGTGTGTATATTTATTTAATTAGGGTTTATTATTTCCCTAATATTTTATTAAGTATTTAATTGTTTTAATTGTTATTTAATTAATTTTATTTGGTATAAATTATTAAAATATTAATATTTTAATGTGTGTGGTGTATATTTGATGTGTGTAATTTAATATTATTTTAATATAAAGTATAAAGTATATATATATACATATATACATTAAAAATCAAAAGAATTTGTAAAATTACCATTTTGCCCCCGACAGTTTCTTCTTCTTCTTCTTCTTCTCCGATCGTTCCCTCACCATTTCCGATCGCTTCCGTGCCGTTCCTTCACCGTGGGTGTGCCGTCCGGTGTGCCACCATCTTCCCCGACCAGTTTCGCCGCCTGTGGAGGCCGTTTCCGGTGTCGGGAGAGTGATTTTGGCCGGAGAAGCCGAAAATCAACTCACCGTCGATCACGTCGATTCCGGCCACCGTTTTCGACACCGCCGGTCTCTTTCTTCTCCTTGAGCTCTGGTGAGTGTTATTCTAGCTTTGGTTTGAGCTAAAAATGGTCTAGAATTGCTTAGTTTTCGATTTGTCAAATTCGGCCTATTAGGGTTTTCGATTTTTTTCGAATTGTTCTTGATTGATTCATGCTTAATTCCTTCACAAATGTTGTTCCTAGTAGCTTAATCTACATGTATGAATTTTTGTAGAATTTTTGGAGATTGTTTGGATTTTTGGGTATTTTTGAATATTTTAATATTATTTTCTAATTTTCGGAAATTAATTATTTAAATTATGAAATTGGAGTTTATGGTTGAATTGGGTGTTGAAATGAATTATAGGAATTTATTTGGAATTTTTATGAATTTCTAAGTATTTATTTTTAATTATTGAAGTTTAGGTGATTTTGGAAAATTAGGTTAATTGTGTTTTTATTTGAATTTAATTGGTTAATTGAGTTTAAATATTGATATTATTGATAAATATGTTGAGAAAATTAATTTTGGGTAATTGTATGATTTTTGGTGAATTTTTGAAGTAATTTAAGTATATTTATATATATAGGGGTATTTTGGTAATTTTACCCTAAATTGTCTAAAAATGTAATTTAATTGGTTTTAATATTTATTTAAGGTATAAAAATGATTTCTACAAATTATTTAGTATTTTTAACTAATTAAAACTATTTTTCGGGAATTATTTTCAATTATATATATAATATACGGTTTTTCTAATAAAATGAGTTTTAATCGGTTTTTATAGTGTTTCAAGGTCAATTATGTAATTTTTATTTATAAAATGTATTTCTGTGATTTAAGGATATTTTTGGTATTTCCTGAATTGTTCTGTGTTTGTGGACCCCGGTCGTTGGACTGTAGTTTGGAGTCCGACCGTGGGATTTTGATTGTGTTGAGCTCGTTTTTCGAAGTGTATTTTCTTTGCAGGGTCGGCTCTACTCTTTTGAGTAGAGAGATGTCCGTTTTACAGGGGAGGTTCTGTCGGATTTTCGGTAGAATTCTCGTAAAACGTGATATCCAGTCGAACCCTAATTTTCGATTCTGTATTTAATACTCTAGATTGAATTCTAGGATTTCTGTTAGGTTTATTCTAATGTCGGTTATTTATTGCTTGTTTAGTTGCACCGAGACCGAGGGCTAGTGGACCAGGCCCGTCGGACCTGTCTCGTGGAGCGCATTAGGTGAGTTACTATATTATATATATATGCTTAGGATGCATGATTTAGAAAATGCATGTTTTATTTTGACTGAATATGCATAAATAATGTGATTTATATTCAAGTATATTTTTGGTATATTTTTTGGTATATAATAAATTATATACATGTTTTGTAAATAAAATATATTTAAAATGTTTTTAAATATATTTTTAGTTTAATTCACGATTTGATTGGATTTATTTGACGTATATATACTCAAAATATACCTGGTTTATGTTTGGTATATTTCCAGTATATATATGGTTTATATTGTTGATTTATTTAAATTCATGCATCATGTATTTGTGAATGAATGTTTTATTATTTATTAATGAAGGATATCAATAGAACGTGCTACCTAGTGGGCAGCACTAGGACCGAGTACGTACCGGTACGCCTATAGCTTTAGGCTATATTACTAACTATTTGTGGATATTGATTTGATATGATTATTTGATATGTGAGATGTGGTTGGTGGGTGTGATTGTTGGAGCTCGGTTGACCAAGTGTCTCGGGGCCAATCACACTGGCAGTCAGACTGCTGGAGCTCGGTTGACTTAGTGTCTCGGGGCCAGTCTACTGTCCATATGGATTAAGTGGATATATTTGGTATAAGTGAGCCTGTATGGCTAGAGTGTTGTTTAACACTATTTTCTGAGGTTGCGATATTCTAGGGTTCTATATGATCCTTCATAAAAGATGATTTTTAGATAAAATATATAAAAACGATTTTTCTGCATCTGTATGAATTGCCTGTATATATACATATTAGACATGTATTATTGACTGTATGCATTGTCATTTAGAGTGTATGTATATATATTATAGTAATTCACTCAGTGAGGTCTGACTCCCCTCCGTTGACTATTTTTCAGGAGAGTCAACTTCCTCAGACCTCAGTAGCAGGTCGATACGCCGGATTTCTTCCGCCCCGGCTTCTTTATGTAAATTGTCTACTTGAGTCTTATTTATTTTATCTAGACACTGCAGTAGTTGTAAATTAAAGTATTGGATTTTATGTACTTTATTTTAAAGAGATGTATTATGTTGAAACTGGATTAGTATTAAATATTATATATATGTGATGAGATGAGTTTTGAAGTAAATCCAGTTGATATGGATAATATTATGATATTATGATTTTTATTTCCGCTGCATATTATATTTTATTGTTATTATGGCATGCTTTATTTTATTTTTAGGCTTGCTACGGGTTCCGGATTCGAAAGAATTCCCGTTCCCTAGCGCCGGTCATGGCCCCTGTTTTGGGTCGTGACAGAAATCAAATCAAAATAAAAAAAGAAAAAAAATAGAAGGTGTTATGCAAATGCTCTTTGAATGCCCCTCAAATTGGGATTGTCACCGTTTTGAGATTGACTCTATTTTTTTTCCTTGACTTTCTGGACTTTTAAAAAACAAAGAACATATTTTTATTGATTTAAAACTTGGAGTAGAAGGTCTGTGTTTTTCAATCCACACTTTTTCTTTATAGTAGCTAATTAGGATTTTTTTTCCTCTCTCTGGATTTTTCGCAGCCCTTTTGCTTCTCTAGATTTTTTTACAGACTCCGCCTCTCTAGCCCTAGCTCTTTCTCTCTCCCCCCTCTCTCTCTGGGGTTTTCGCAGCTTCCCCCTTCTGGCTTTTAAAGCTAGACCTAGCAACCTTTAACCCTGCGATCACTTGACATTGGATTTTTAATTTTTGAACTTTCAAAATCAAGAGATAGAGTTTAAAAAAAATCCAAGATTCACATAGGTAGGGACACGTGGTGTACTGGACTAATGAAAAAAATTAAGAAATGATGAAAAAATCAATTTTCAGTATAAAAAATAAGTTTTTAGCAAAAATCAGCACTTTGGAATGCTGATTTCTATCTTGTAATGCCGTTCGACATTACATAATGCCGGTCAACATTAAAAGCCAACTGACCACATTTATTTATTTATTTATAATTAAATTACAAAAAAGGTCCTTAAAAGTTTCTAATTTTTCCAATTAAATCCTTAAAAAAACAATTTTGTAATTAAATCCACAAAATATAGCAATTTAGTCCTTTAAATCACGAAACTCGACATTAGAGATCATTCTCAATTAGATTTTCATCATAGGGGCTTTCGTTGTACACGTGCACAATTGCATCTCAAAATTGGATGCTTATAGTTGCCCACTTTTATCACTGTTTGCTTGATAAAATGTGGCAAAGAAATAATAGTACATAACCCGTAATGCTGATTGGCATTACATAATGTCGATCGACATTAAATGCCGGCCAACCACATTTATTTATTTATTTAAATTACAAAAAAGGTTCTTGAAAGTTTATAATTTTTCCAATCAAATCCCTAGAATAACAATTATGTAATTAAATCCACAAAATGTAGCAATTTAGTCTTTTAAATCATGAAACTCGACATTAGAGATCAATTCTCAATTAGATTTTCATCATAGGGGCTTTCGTTGTATGCGTGCATAATTGCATCCCGAAATTGGGTGCTTACAGTTGCCCCCCTTTATCGTTGTTTGCTTGATAAATTACGGCAAAGTAATAGTAGTACACAATTTTGAAAGAAAGAATTAGAGTACTGTATTGTATCCTAATTTACAAGCTAATGCTTAAATTGCTGAGCAATTTTAAGCAAAATGCTTTGTTTAATATGTTTCACTATATTTCCTATGGAACATCTAGTGAAACTTATGCATTTCGCTATATTCCCTGTGGTACGTCTAGCGACTCGTGATTTAAAAATAAGTTATGTGTAGTGTCTGGTGAACTACACTATATTCCTTTTGGGACATCTAGCGACAATGAATTTCGTTATATTCCTTGTGGGACTTTTAATAAAATAAATGCAATGATTCTCATTATATTCCCTATGGGACATTTAGCAATTTTTGAAAAACATGCTATAGTTCTTATGGAATGTCTAGCAATCTATGATTTAAAATTTTGCTATATTCCTTACGGGACATTTAGCCATTCGTGATTTGAAAAATGTGCTATAGTTCATATGGAACGTTTAGCAATGATACCATAACTATTGTGTAGTGTCTAGAAGATCAAAAGATTTGAAAATTCATGTTATAACTGCTATTAAAGCACATAACATGCTGAATTTGAAATTCGTGTTACAACTACTGTGCAGCACATAACATGATAATTTTGAAATTTGTGTTTCAACTACTGTGTAGCACAAAACAAATTTTGAAAATTTTTGATTTAAAATGATGCATGTAAAAGTGCAAAATTGAATTCTATAATTATATTATGTGTTATACACTTGATAAAAAATTTAGAATTTACATACAGATGTAATTAATAATTCATTAATTAATGACATGAGTTGAATGAATGAATTAGGAATCAAATCCAAATCAAGATGCAATTATGGATGAAATTGCAAAAAAAAAACATGATTTTGAATGCAGGCATAATCAAGGGACCAAAATGGATATTTTTTATTTATAAGAAGCTTCCCTCTTTATTTTTCGATGCTATTCTTTCATTTCCCTCTCCATTTCTTCTTTTTTGCTTTGATTTTCTTCTTTTAATTTCTTGCTTATCTGAAGTCTGATTCATAATCCGTCAGATCCCATGGCTGACTCACAACACAAGCTATACAAAGAAGCAGAGATTCTAGCTGACCCAGCTATTGTGCCTCTCTGTTTTCCTTAGAAAAACCTTGGAGGGTTCTACTATGCTTCCTTTGACTCATCTTCACCTTCATAGGTGCATAGATATGGGTAATAAGGTAACACTTCCTCATTTCTGTTTATTTCGGCAAAAATTTATTCATACAGTTAGTAATTAGAATTAATTTTACAATGCAAATTAGTGTGTATATTGTTGAAATTAGATTAAAAATCACTCAAAAATGCATGAAAAATTTAAATTTAACATAGGAATATTGGATTTCAGTTAAATATTGAAAGTTTAAAAATTTGAGTTTGGAAGTCCAGAAATCAGTCAGCATTTGTACAATGCTGATCTAAAAAAATATATTTTTAATAATTTTTAATCAATTAATTATTATTTTGCCCTCGAAATTCTCCTAGCGACTGATGAAATTCACGGGCTATTTTCATATAGCTCGTGAATTATTTCACAAGCTGTTGGAGAATGCGACACAACTGGTATGGGCCTTTGGGTTTAGATGATTTATTGTTGGGCTTCCAACAACTTGAGGGAGGTCTGATTGCCATTCTTTATTCGCACTTATTAAGTGGTGGATGGACACCACCCATATCTTCCATACTCGTGTAGGCGAGTTAACTATTTCGCTTATGAGTTTTTCTGTGATCACTAGGATTGCCTTTAGAGGGACTCCTATTTTCTTCTATATTAACTACTGTAGTCTCCCTGAGCATGTGTGGAGTCAATATGTGTTAGATTTGATCAAGTTCGCTCTGACATGGAAGAATCAGAAGAATGTTCTTCTTTCATTGTTAATCGAGGGATTCAGACGTCTTCCTACCACCACTCCTAGTTAGATTACCCATAAGGTGAGGTGTCTCCTTCTAATATTACTTGGCACGACCCTTTTTTGTAAGACTGGTCATGAGGTCAGCATTGCCCTTCTCAATCCTCTTTAAGACTTAGACTGAGTTATCACCCTTGACTGGGGATCTGTTGCGTTGGCTTATCTGTATTATAGACTAGACACTGTTTGTAGAGGTGTTGTCATCATGTGTAGCTTTTAGCACTCCTTGCATGTACATCATCCTTTTTTTTGACTTATTTCCTCTTTCTAGATCTAGAGTCTAGAGATTAGGCTAATTTATGGCTTTGATGCTATTAGTTTCAATAAAAGGCTCCCTTTGATGCAGAGATAGGGCTCTTCCCATCTAATGAGCGTTAGAAACACTTTGTAGACTTTTCATGATTAGCTGAACATTATCAAGTGGCACTTGGTAGAAAAAAATCATTAGTATTTCATTATTTAATGCAAGTTAAACTTAATAATATGATTTTAGAGATTAAATCTAATTGGCTGGAGGGAGCAGATGACGTCCAGAGGTATGATTTCATGGTTGCTGTAGTACGACTCGAGGACATGAGGATTCTGCTCCTTGGTTATGGTTACCAGATGTGGTATTTGGGAGAGCGGGTGTATCGGTGGTATTTTGGACCTTCCTGATGCCATTTTCCCTTTGATGTTCCCCTCTCGATGTTATATAGTTCTCTTATAATGGGTTGAGAGAGGCATTACAGGGATATAATGCCATGATTTTTCTTGAGCGATCTTGCCATTATCGGTAGTTCATCCATGAAAACCTATTGGAGCAGGTTCCTACTAACCAGGTTAAGGTAACTTCTGATAATTTCTCTTCTAGACTGTTCAAATCACTTATTTTCTTTTCTCAAAGTTTGAGGAGATTGGCTCCCCTATCAATAAGGTGATGGAGGAGGCAGCTGGGACTACTTAGGGGGTTGACACTACTCTTAAGCTTGAGATTGCGCTTGAGGAATCTAGGCCTAGACCTAGTCATGCACAACATACTCAGCACATTAGGACCAGTTATGAGGGAACCTTTGCTGGTGCTATTTTGGCGATGTCCACCTTCCTGCCAGATCTATGCTCAATTGGGCTCCTGTTGTTTAGGCTCCGGTTAAGTAGCAGATGCATTTCGGTGATGTTTAGCTCCCCAGCTTTTCTCCAGTAGATACTTCTCATATGAGTTTGTCTGACTTTTTTCTTATATTACCTGTACACTTGGTATTGATGTTAGTACAACTTTACAAAACAAGTCCCTCGGACACAAGTAAAGTGTTTGCATGGACTCACCTTGTCTTAGAGGTTATTTACTATGCAGGTCATATATAGTTGGCAGGTAAGCATGTACACTTATTATGCAAATGTATGCATGGAATGCATATGATATGATGTTTCCTATATTGTAGAGTTATTCTAGGGATCTAGAGCAGGAGAACAAGATGCTTTGTTGACGGCTTGTGGACTTGAGCATAGACCCCTACAACGTTGGTACTTCATTTTTCAGACCTTTAGATACTTATCATCATAATGATCCTAGTAGAGGATGGAGCCTATAGCTTGATAGTAGAGCCTAGGATGACTGATTCCAAGCTATCTTCATTTATAATTTGTAGTTATGTCAGACTGCCTTCTTATACTGATCTATTCCAAATTTCCCTTTCTTGAAATTAGACTTGGATGAATAGATGGTCCTAAGTGAATTTTATTATTATTATTATTATTATTTTTAACTTTAACTTTTGCCTAAGCCACCCTTTCAGGTTTTCGGCTTAGCAGAAATGCCTTAAATTTACCTAAGCCACCCTTTGGGTTTTCAACTTAGCAGGCTTCTTATTTTTACTTTTCAAATCTGGTTACAAGAGAAATTAAGTTTTGCTTGCTACTCCTACCAACCCTTTATCCTATCAGCCTCATTAGTTGCAGTTTTAACCCTTGAAGATGAAAGACAAGCACACTATAGACCATTGGATTGATTAGATGAAAGGTATCACGGACATTGAGATTACATGGGTCTGCCATTGGTGGAGATTGAAGTTCATGACTCTTGACTTATATGATTATTGTGTTCCCATCTCGGGGTTGTGCTTTTCAACTTTCATTTTCCCTTTACATCTTTGTCATTAGTATGGCCGCCCATAATTCATTATTACTGTTCCAACTAATATCGAGGGCTTCCCTTACTTAGGCAAGATGTTTTTTGGATAAGGTCAGGGACTTATAGCCTCGCATAACCCTTCAGTGCAATATATCTTTGAATGCTGATAAAGCTACTGATGATAATTACCAAGCTTGGGTCATGATACAAGCTACAGAGCCACCCGGATTTTCTAAATACAAGAGGACTCAAGCTTTACATAATGAATATCAGAAGAAGAATAAATAGAGGCACCACTAAAGCAAAATGGTCTCATAGAGCTAATTTTAAGCTTTTATGTTATGTTTTCCTTTCCAGTACTTAAGCATTATAAATAAGATAGAACATGCAATGTTATAACAAAATTCAATTTCAATAAAATTCATTAATTAAGGCCAAAATGAGTACATTTACTACATCATATGACATAACTCATGTTATCAGCTAGTCATTTTGGATTTTTTAACTGAATATTTTTCGTTCACATTTTATTTCCCTAACTTTTGCCTGATTAGCCCTTTGTGGGTTTTCTAATTAGCAAGACCTTTTTCTTTTATTTATTTCCTAATTTTTGCCTACCAGGCCTTTACAGGTTTTCTGAACAGTGGGAATGTTCTAGTTTTTGCCTAACTAGCCTTTTCAGGTTTTCTAGTTAGCAGAATTTATTTTTTTTATACTAAATTTATTTATTTTTATAGGTAGTATTTCTTGAGGTGATCCATATTAACAGGCTCTATGAACTCATTCCCTTTAAGATTAGATATCTTGGCAGCTCCCTTTGGTAGAACTGACTAGACTAAGTACGGTCCTTCCCAATTCGATTTGAATTTTCCTCTCCAAATCGAACACCATTCCTCTAGACTATTTTAACACCATGTCCCCAGCTCTTATTTTCCCTGGCCTTACTTTCTTATTAAACGACCTTGCTATCCTCCTCTGATATATCTGAGAATGAAATAAAGCATTCATCCTCTTCTCATCTAAAGATACCAGAGAATCATATCTCTTTTGCACCCATTCACTCTCAGGTGTTTTGGCCTCCATAACCACTCTTAGAGACTTGATCTCAATTTTTATAGGCAAAACTGCTTCATAGCCATACACCAAGGAGAATGGAGTTTGGCCTATGGCAGTTCTGGCTATAGTTCTGTATCCCCATAAGGCAAAGGGAAGGTACCCATACCGATCTTTGTAAGTTTTGACCATCTTAGAGAGGATTTTCTTAATATTCTTATTCACTGCTTCCACTGCTCTATTAGCCTGAGGTCGATACAGTAAAGACTTATGATGCTCGATCCTATATTTCTATAATAACTCTATCGTCTCTGCTTGAAATTGAACCCCATTTTCCATCACAACATAATATAGAATCCAATATCTGTAAATAAAATTCTTCTCAATGAACCGGGCCATCTACTTCACATCTAGAGTATTAAAAGATTCAGCCTTTACCCATCTAGAGAAGTAATCAATTGCCACAACTATATACTTATGTCCATTCTCCTGCTGTCAGCCTTATTTCTCCTATAATATCAATCCCCATGCTATAAAAAGGCCAAGGAGATGATAAACTATTTAGCACCATTGGAGGAAGGTGGTTGAGATTCCCATAGATCTAACATTGATGGCATTGCTTTACTATCGTAATGCAATCTCTTTCCATGCTCATCCAGTAGTACCCTTATCTGATTATCTTCTTTGTTAGGATTATTCCATTCATATGAGAACCGCAAGCTCCCATGTGAATCTCCTTTATTACCTCTTCTGCTTCATCTTTCTTGAGACATATGAGTTATGTCCTATTCAGCATTCTCTTATACAACACCCCATCATGACTTATAAAATTACGTGCAAGAACATGCAGGGCATATCTTTCTTTTAAAGTGGCTTCATATGGATATTTTCCTTCCTCAATAAACCTTTGAACATTATAAAGCCAGGGCTTCTCTTTGGGCCCTACTTAAATTCCTATAATCTTCTTACCCCCATAACATGGAGCTCTTGATTTCATGATCACTGACGGCTTCATAGTCAATCCAGTTACACTGTCCCACATTAAAGAGATCATTGCTGGAGCATCTGCCATTTGATTGTCATCTTTTGATAGATGGATAAAAAGACATTTGGTGAAGTTCTTTATTAAAGTCCTAAAATAGCAGACGTAGGGTTTTAGCTTTTCCTCCTTTACTTCCCATTCTTTATTAGCCTAACTAATAACCAACATCGAATCCCCATATACTAACAACTCCTTTGCTCTAACTGCCATTATTGCTTCCACTCCATGAATGCATGCCTCATACTTAGCCATATTATTGGTTACTTTTAAATCCAGTTTCTTGGCCATCAGTATGGTTTCTCCTTCTGGCATAATAAGGATCACACCTAATCCAGCTCCTTTATTATTTATAGCCCCATCAACTACAATTGCTAGATTCTTATCTGGAAATTCTAGGTTCCATGGTTCATCGCCCTCTATGCTTTCTATGCTAGGAATTTTGCTACTCCCTCCCTTTGATAACCTTTATGGTAATGTACTCTATATTGAATTCAGTTAGGAGTATGAGTCATCAAGAAATCCTTCCAATCAAAGCAGGTGTTTGCAGTAAGTATCTTAAGGGATCTATCTTTGAAATAGCCTAAACCCTATAAGACTAAAAGTAATGCCTCAATTTTCTTATTGCCCAAATCATTATCAAACATGTCTTTTCCATAAAATCATACTTTTCTTCATATGGAATTAACTTTTTACTAAGGTAATACACTGCATGATCTATCCCATCCAGTCCTTCTTGAGCTAACATTGCCCCCATTACCTTTTCCTCTAGAGTAAAATACAAAATTAATGGTTTACTTTGCCTTGATGGTCTCAGTACAGGTGGATTAGTGAGATATTCTTTTATCTTATTAAAGGCCTTTTAACTATCATCGTTCCACTCTACAGGTTGATCTTTTCTCAACAGCTTAAAGATTAGGTCATAAATATTAGTAAGCTTTGCAATGAACCTACTAATATATTATAAACTACCAATAAACCCTCTCACTTCATTCTTTATCTTTGGTGCTGGCATTTCTTGAATAGCTTTCACTTTATCCGGATCTACTTTGATTCCTCCATTACTAACTATATGCCCCAACAGCTTCCCTGAAGTAACTCCAAAAATGCATTTCTTCAGGTTGAGTCTCAGATTATACCTCTTAATGCATGCCAAGGACTTTTCCAGTGCTTCAAAGTGTCCCTCTCTAATTTTTGGCTTGACCATCATGTCATCTACATACACCTCAACTTCCTTATGCTCATGTAATGGAAAAGAGCGATAGCTACCTTTTGGTATGTTGCGCCCACATTTTTCAACCTAAAAGGCATAACCTTATAACAATAGGTCCCCCCATTTTGTAATGAAAGCTATCTTGATCTTATCCATAACTACCATCATTATCTAAAAGAATACATTGCACTTAATGCCACACAATTTACTATGACATCGATGTGGGGTAAAGGAAAATCATCTTTCAAACATGGTTTATTTAAATCTCTGAAATTGACACACATATGCACCTTACCATCTTTCTTGGGTATCGGGACTATGTTTGCTAGCCATTGGGGGTAATCTACTACTTTTAAGAAGTTAGCCTAAATTTGTTTAGCAATCTCCTCTCTTATTTTCTCATTCCACTCTAGTCTTAGCCTGTGCAATTTCTGTTTAACCATTTTTATCTCTAAATGAGTTGGAATATGAGGCTTTGCAATTTCCTTGTCTAAACCTAGCATATCTTCATAAGTCTAAGAAAATACTACCTTTCTTTTATTAATATTCTCTTAAAATTTTCCCTCTCTTCAGGAGTTACATCATGTGATATATAAATATTCTTTGGATTATCATTCGTGCCATGTTAAATGAATCAAATTGAATTGAATTAATGTTAAACATGCATGAACGATCAAAATTATAATGCACAGATCTATTAGGATGTACGTCACACAAGTAAGCAAAACTAGCATTCATATCATTGACCATGGAAAAAAACACAGTTTTTGTCGTCATATAGACTAGACGTTATTACATAAGTTTCTTTATAAAAAAACATCACTAAAACTATTACTAATGATAGTAGCTAAATCCTAGGTTGGCTCCTCTTCAGGTGGCAGACACAACAACTCTTCAATAATAATATCACCTATCCTCTCAGCTAGCTGCTTCATCACTTCCTCTTTGTTATCCTATACCAAGTTCTCCATAATCTGCACTTTGAAGATCTCGAACCTAGGAATGCCTTTTCCAGCAACATTGACATATTCCTTAGCACCTAGATAGTACTTGCCTTCCCCTAGCTTGATAAAATTCTCACTCATCGGCCTGATTCTCCCAAGGGATTATTTATTTTAGTCTTTCCCTTCTTCCTTCCTCTTTTGCTACCAGGTTTTGTTTCAGTGCACCCTAATCCTTTGGTGTCGCCTTAACTTCTGAATTATAGGGGTTTAGGGCTTCCTGCTCATTTTTTCCTAGCCACTATCCATGTTGATAATTCATGCTCTTCATCATCTTTATAACTCTTGGGTCCATTTTAGTTCCATCAAATATCCTAGTAACTTGGAAACCAGGAGGAATGCACACTTGCTTCTATTTCTCTAGTATGGCTGCCACAACTACACTAGTTTTATCTTTTATAGTCACAACTTCTCCTTTATGAGGGGATTTTATCTTTTGGTGCATAGTTGAGGGTACCCCTCCTAGAGCATGGAACCATGGCCTTCCTAAAAGCAAGGCATATGTGACAAGGATGTCTAATATAGTGAACTCAACGGTGGATTCCATAGGTCCTATTTTAACCAGAGCTTGGAATGTCCCCTCCACATTCCTAGTGTAGGATCTGATTATTGGATTTAAACCTATTAAGTCATTAGCTTTCAAACCCAAATTAGGCAAGATCTTCAACAAACACACATTAATAGTAGAACCATCATCAACCATTGCAAAGTTGGTTCACTTCCCTTTCACTTCAGCTAGGATAAATAATGCTTTGTTATGATTTCTTCCTTCCAATGACAAATCATCATATGAGAACATTATTAGCCCATGTTTCTTTTCTATAACCCTTGCTACCATAGCCTCAGGTGTAGCTACTGTTTCAATGTTCATGTTTGATAGAGCTTTAATGAGAGCTCTTCTATGATTGCCTAACTGCATTAGTAGCTCCCAAATGCTGACATTTGCCTTAGCCTTCTTAGCTATTCCAAAATCAGGTCTTTTTTTCTCCTCCTTCTGTTTCTGCATCCTTTACTTCTTCTATTTCTACGACTCTCTTAATTTTATTTTCTCCTGCTTTGTAATTCCTCCCACAACATGATTCGCATTGGGGTTATCACTTCATACATCAAGACTAGCGAGACTTTCCTCGTCAGAGTCATATAAGATGTCTACAACCCCAATAATCTAGACCCTTTTTCCACACTTCCACTGTGTACATTTCTTTTCTCTCCATGTCAAGCATTTTCAGATGCTCACTTAGTAGCTCCTCAATCCCTTATTTAGGAGTTAAGGACCCTTTACTCTCTTCTTTGAACTCATCACCCCATCCTGTAGGCATAATCTCCTCAAGAGGTATGTCAACAGAAGCTAGTTTTGAATAGAATACTCTATAATCAAATTTTCTTGAGGGCTACCTTAACAAATCCTCAACTCCTCTTTGTGACTATTCTAGAGTTTTAGATTCTTTTTCTTCTTCTGTTAGCTCATTATCAAACTCATCACTCAATCCTAAAGGCACTATTAATTTAACTGGGATATCAACAGAGGGTGGTTTGGGAGTAGAACACTTTGTAATTGAATTTATTTAAGGTTTATCCTAGCAAATCCTCAACTCCATTAGAGGCATAAGAAGATTCCTTACTATTTATAGAGTTTAGGTTTTTAAAGGAGTATAACACTTCCTCCTCGTTAACTCCTGAGTTAATCATCATGGTGGCTAGTGGTGGGACATTTCGGTAGTCTGGAAAGGATTGTTTGGGTTAGGATTTGATTTTTCAAGGTCTGTAATTTTTTCAGAGTTTATCAAGTTTTAGATTTCATGTTTAAGGCAAATACAGGTATTTGTGGAATGACCAGCTACTTGGTGAAACTTACAATAACTATTAAGGTTATAGCCTGGGACATTTAGGTTAGGTGGTTTGGAAAAGGTTAAAGGTTAGAGTAGACCTTTCTAAATTAATTGGTCTAGGACTTTTGAGAGTTTTTGATTGAAGTTGGAGAATCTTTTATGCAACTGAACTGTGTGCACCTCCATAGCTCGGCTAGTACTTCCTTGTTGTGTGCCCCCAATTGAGTAATTTCGGGTTCTGGTGCCTCTAGAGCTTTTGTTCTTTTCATTATCTATTTCTTTAGCTTATAGACCATCATCATATAGGTCTATGGATGTTTTGGGGTTCATCATCTACAATTTCTCAACTAGATTAGGTGATACATTACGAACTATCATCCTAACCTGATCTTTCTTAGCCAACCTATTCTTTATCAGTCTTGATTTATTCATGAACTTGATTATGAAATTAGAAAAGGATTCATTTGATTTTTGCTTAGTCAATTCCAAATCTCTGATGGACACTTCCAATCTAGTGTTATAATTATACTGTTTCAAAAAAGTAGTACACAATTCTTTCTAGTTAGCCCTGATAGATTTTTCCAGGTCATGATACCAGTTACAGCCATCCCATCTAAAGATAACATAAATAACCTAGTGATTACTACTAATAGGGCTTTAGTAGTACTCATAATGGTTGTGTACTGACTGAGATGAATCCTTAGGTCTCCTCTTCCATTAAATTTCTACTGCTGCGACATTTTGAACTTATCATGTAGCCTATCATCTTCTATTTATAGCATCTCATCAAAGTCAAATGAATATCCCATGCCTTATCCCCTAATAAGCTCCTCCATCCTGGAAATCTTCTGGTTCAGTGCTCGCATGTGCTTGGACTCATGGTCTTGTGCCAATTCAAGTGATTCTTTCCTTGCTTTCTCTACCATGTAGTCTTCAACATTCTGAATCTTCACATCAACGTATGGATTTTTAGCAATAGGTGAGCATCTGTAGTAAGGGGGATAGTTGTAGCAGCAAGTGGTTAATCAATTATAGGTGGTGGTATGATAGCAGTAACAGGTTGCATCAGTCCAAATAATGCTTGTCTCAGTTCATCTTGCATCATAGCCCTCATGTCATCCATCAAATCTCCCTTGATATCTTCTAAGGTCCAGTTCCCTCCTTGTTGTTGTTCCATCTCTATAGGTTTAGCTTCTAAGTAAAGCAAATTGATAGGACTCTTCTCTAGTATGTGCAGGATCTCTTCTACTATAGCTTTAGGACTTAAATTTGTCCTTCGTAGTCTACCACATTTCCGTCCCTAAATACAAGAAGACCTAGGTGAATCTATAATGGCTGTAAAATAAGGTGTCAATATGATGTTTCTAATGCATGTATGCATGATGCATGTGCTATGCAACAAGTAATAAGTAACAAGTGTCAATCAAATGTACAATATACATCCTTCTAACCTTATTCCTCCCACACACGTATTCGATGGAAAGTTTCTTTTCTTAGGATTTTTAGTCTTGAACTTAATATCAACAAGGGATATCAAGAATCGACGTACATGCCAAATCTCTCTTAAAGCAATAAAAGCATGGAAATAATATTTCTAGGTATAAAGGTCTAGCCTAATCTTTATTAGCCCAAAAGGCTAATTAAAGTATGGGCTTGGGCTTTTATAGATAGAAATACATCATAACAACATACACAAGAAATTTGGGTAAATCTTAAGGGAAGTGACTAAGCCATTATATATGGTTAGAGTCTGATGAAAATTTAAGGTTCCCTTAGCAATATGCTCTCCTTTAAGACTTAAGTTACAGGCCAAGGTCAAAGGGGCCCAACATCCTTTGCAAACTTGAGAGAAGATTACCCCTTTTTAGGACTTGGGTTACAGACTCTAGTCAAATGAGCTCGGTAATCTCTTTTTAATTAAGTTAAGGCTAAGAGTGATGGTTAGCCAATTTACAACTCCATAAAGCTAGAGGAATCATAGACTCATAAACCAACACCATCGGTTTAATAGGGACATGTAGAATGAATGCAAGAATAAAATAGTAATGAATAAAATAATTTTAAAGAATACAAGTAGAATCAGTATCTTTTATCCCTAGTGGAGTCGCCATTGTAATGGCGGGCTTTAGCACACATCTAAGATTTTAGCAACCGCGACACTGTTTGGGCTTAGGACCTTAGGGACCACACTAACCATTATCACAAAGACATGATGTGGAAATGAGGAGTTGCCACTCAGGGTAATAACTGGGAAAAATCATTTTGGTGGTACTCGATTCTCTAAAAGAAAGCTGGCACTACAACTAGGAGATTCTAGGAATGGAATACTAACTACTTTCAGTCTTGTGTTCATTTAGAATTACTTTATGAATTACTATCTTATTCTCTAATTACATGCAATTTTATTTAAACCCTAATTAAACATCCATTTAACCCAAAGGCAACAAGTCATAAAATTACATGTAAAAAATGCATACAAAAGGCAACGTCCCTATGTCTAAACTAGATTAATTTTATCAATTAAAGTTAGGTAATTCTACATAGTTTATTTATAAGTAAAATGGACTAGAGATTGACCTACATTTTAATTGAATTAGTGAACCCAAATCTACTTATTTTAATTAACTAAGGAAATAAGCCTATTATTTACAACTTTTAAAGAAAAAATTAGTTTATTAAGTGGGTCTAAGTCTAATTTAATTTTAACTCAAAAAATGGAGCCTAAGTCTATTCATTTTAAAAGAAATGAAATTGATAGGTGGAGCTAAATCTAAGTTAATTTTATTAACTAAAAATGGGCCTAAATCTAAATTAACCTAAATGGGCCTAAATTGATTTTAAAATTAATTAAACCTAAAAATCCAATTAAAAATCCTATTTATTAAATGGGTTGACACTACCGTGGGCTTGGAGACCAAAGAGAATAAAAACATAAAAACATGCCCAATTCAACAAACATCCTAAAAATAAACCAAAATAATAATTTTTACATGATTTTTCTAAGAATCCCTAATTCAATTTCATGCAACCCTAAAATTAATCTACTGCCATCATTGATTTTAATTGAATTTTATCAAATTGAGCCTAGATTACTAATCAATTTTTAGTGCAGAGAATTAAAATTCCATTAATTTCCCTCTACTGGGGCTATTACAAACTACAATGCAGGAAATTAAAGCAAATTAATTACAACCCAATAAAAGCCATGAACAAAACACTGCAAAAAATAATAAATCCTAAATTCTATAGGGATTTCACAAAACTTAGTCCATGGCATCCCATGGATTCTTTAATATTGTCAAAATCTCACAATACCAACCTTACATATAGAGCACCACAGGACATCAATAAAAAAACAAAAAAATTAATCAGTAACAAATCAATGAAGAAATAAAAAAAAAAGAAATCAAATCAAAATAAAAAGAAAAAGAATAAAAGGTGTTGTGCAAATGCTCTTTAAATGCCCCTTAGATTGGGATTGTCGCCATTTTGAGATTGACTCTGTTGTTTTTTCCTTGACTTTATGGACTTTTAAAAGCTAAAGAACGTATTTTTATTGATTTAAAACTTGTAGTATAAGGTCTATGTTTTTCAATCCACACTTTTTCTTTACAGTAGCTAATTAGGGTTTCTTTTTGCCTCTCTTTGGGTTTTTCCACAGCCCCTTTGCTTCTCTAGATTTTTTTACAGACTTTGCCTCCCTAGCTTTAGCTCTTTTTCTCTTTCCTCTCTCTTTCTCTAGGTTTTGCACAATATCCCCCTTTTGGCTTTCAAAGTTAGACCTAGCAACCTCCAACCTGGTGATCATGTAGGCTCTGGATTTTTAATTTTTGAACTTTCAAAATCAAGAGATAGAGTTTTGAAAAAATCAAAGACTCACACACGTAGAGACACGTGGTGTCCTAAACCAATGAAAAAATTAAGAAATGATGAAAAAATCAATTTTCAGCGTAAAAAACTAGCACTATGGAATGTTGATTTCCATCCTATAATACTGATTGGCATTGCTTAATGCCAGTAGGCATTACACAATGACAGTCGACATTAAATGTCAGTCGACATTTATTTTTTTAATTAAATTATAAAAAAGGTCCTCCAAAGTTTCTACTTTTTGTAATTAAATCCATAAAAAAATAATTTTGTAATTAAATCCACAAAACATAGCAATTTAGTCCTTTAAATTGTAAAACTAGACATTAGAGATCAATTCTCAGTTAGATTTTCATCATAGGGGCTTCCGTCGAACGCGTGCACAATTGCATCCTGAAATTAGGTGCATACAAGTAGCTTAGGCAAAAAAAAGGCTACATACCTGAAGGAGAAGTAAATTGCATGAGAATTAATTCTGAATCGTAAAATTATCTAATCCAATGATAGTTTCAGCAAGTATGACAGGCATAGGGTTTGCTCTTGCTTCCATTTGTTCTAGGACACTGACAATCCTTGTGTCAACATCTCCATGAGAATTCATTAGCAGAAATTGGGCGTACAAGCAAAAAAAGATAGTTTTAATCCAAGTAGCATTGTTCTAATCCCTGGTCTTATAAGAAGTAATCAGGGAAGAAAGACTGATAGTCCTAGAGTTATATATGTACATATAGATGTTACCTAGGGGCATATTAAAGAATGCCATTAGTCTATCGGGGAATTGCATCTCAAGAATGGGAAGAGCAAATACAGTAGTTGAGTCCAAAGAATAGCCAAGAATAGCAGTAAACTCTTCGATTAATGGACACAGTTCTTGTCCATTAAATCTAAATACATGGTCCTTGACATCCCAGAAGGTAGCAACAAGATGAAGAAAATTGGGGTCTATTTTTAGATGTTGAAGGGACTTTAAGGGACTGACATGAAAGGGTAGTAGTCTGTTTTAATCGTCTCCACTAAGGCCTTTGAGGAATTTCTTCATCAAATAAAGGGTGGCTTGTGTCATGATGAAAACCAATAAAAAGAAGGATAGGAGACAATCCTTTTGGGCAAGCCCCTTACATAAATTGAAAGGCTAATATAGATGGGATTAGGATTTTATGTTTTCAGATCGAAGTCAAGTTAGGAATGAGGATGGAAAAGAGCAAAGAACTAGAGTTGGACTTCCGATTGAAAATTCAGAATTTCGATCAAAATTATAGAAATCCAATTGAAAATCCATAATTTTGATCAAAATTCTAGAAATTTGATAAAAAATCTATTATTTTGATCGAATTTCCCAGATTTATGACAAGAAAAGACTTCAGAGTTAGATCCAAAATAAAAAGTCCATAATTCATTCATAAAAGGTGAAACAGTTTTGAAATATTCAAAGTATAGTCATGTAAGCAAAAAATAAAAAGATAAATCATCCTGAGCTTTAGTGTTTGGCCAAGGACTCCAGCCTCTAGCTAGATTGTTGTTTTGATCTGGGGGCATAAAATTCCCAACATCATGATCATTAAAGCCGAGACCAGCAAACTGTTTGTGAAGCCTCTTGTTCTTATGCTCCAGATTGTATCAATAATAGTTAGAATCATGCACATAATGCATAACATGCATACATTTACATACTTGTTGTAAATACTAACCCTCCAACTATTTATGATATGCATAGTAAACAATCTCTGGGATGAGGTGAGTCCATACAGATACTTCACCTATGCCCGAGGGATTTGTAAAATAATATGTACTAATTCAACAACAAGTGTCAGTTTGTGCAGGATTGGAAATGCAAAATGCACTTACATGTGAAGCATCAGGAGGAGAAAAGCTAGGAATCTGAGCTATATCAAAATACATGTGTTGCTCAACAGGGGTCTGCACCGCAGGAGCCTAGTAGTACATAGACCTATCAAGTGGGGGAACATCACCCATAATGGTACTTGAGGAAGTATCACCTCGAGCAGCTCTACTATGCTGAGTATACTCAACCTCATGCTCAGTCCTCTCAGCATCACCTCCATAGCAACATCAATAGCTTCTTCAACCTGTATAAAAAAGGGTAAATGTCATTTGCAGTGATGGAAGAGAAAAAGTAAAATGGTGACAGTGAGGAACGATGACAAAAAGCATACCTTATCTGGATCTATAGGAACCTGCTCTAGGAGATTCTCTTAAATGTACTCTGAATAGTAATGAGGATGCTCGAGCAGAGTCAAAGTGTCATATTCCTCAAGAGCTACTCTAAGTTTAGGACTAGTTATGTTGCAGCTCCTCAACATTGAGGAGGGAATAGAAGAAGGAACACACCTCCTGGAAGGTCCCATATGCCAATGATAAACCTGCTCACTAAGATACCACATCTAGCAACCATAACCAGGAAGCAAAATCCTCATAGTCTTAAGCCTCACAGTTGTAGTCATGAAATTGTACCACTGGATGTCCTTGGCATCAACCTACCAATCTGATCTAACGTGCAAATTCATTTAGATAAATTTAACTTTCATGATTAATTAAATGCTAAAAATTAGATTTATCTTACTAGGTCCCACGGTTGATCCCGATAAGTCTACAGATTATACTTGATGTTAGCTAGATGAGAATAACCCCATCTCTACATTAAAGGAAGATCCCTGTCCAATCTAATAGCGCTGAAGCCTTGAATCACCCTGATCTCAATGCCCTAGATCTGGAAAATGAAAAATAGTCAAAATGAAAAGAAAGGGTTGTAAAAGAGCAAAAGGAGGTAGAAGACACATGGAAGATGTACATATAAGACATGCCAAAAGTTGCACATCATCACGATGCCTCTATAGACAGTACCCAGTCTATAGTAGAGATAAGTAAGAGTTACTGATCCCCAATCGAAAGTAGCGACTCTTGTAAGATCCTAAAAGGGACTAAGAAGAGTGATGCTAACCTTGTGACCAGTCACATATAAGAAGGTAGTGACTACCAGTATCAATAAGAAACATCTCACCTTTTGAAGGATCTGACGACGTGTGGTGGTAGGTAATCTCCTGAAACCCTGAATAAAAGAAGAAAGAAGCACGTTCTTTCGATTCTTCCATGTCGGAATGAACCTGATCAAGTCGAGAACATAATGACTCCTAGCATCCTCTAGAAGAGTGCACCAGTGGATATCAAAGGGAATCGAGGCACCCCTGAAGGTGATCCCAGTAATAACAGAGAAGCTTATGGGGGAAATAGTCAGCTCACTCACTTGTGTATGGAAGGTGTGAGTGGTATCCATCCACCTCTCGATAAGAGAAAAAAGTGAGTAATGGTTTGACCTACCTTGAGCATTCAGTAGAGTGGCAATGAAGCGTCGGAAGTTAGATGCCTAAATATGTTGTACTACCTCTCTAAATAAATCATGAAAGAGTTCCCGAGCCAAGTGAAAGCAACCTAAGAACTTCAGTGGTTTCTAAACAAAATTTAGAAAATAACAGGATTAATTTCTTCATAAACTTTTAATTTTTATCTTTAAAAAAAAAAGGATCAGAAGATTGGATTTCATATTGGAAATCTAGAATTTTGATCGGATTTCTAGATTTTCGATAGAAAATCCAGATTTTCAACCAGATTTCAAAATTTCCAATCAGAAATCTAAAATTCCAATATAGAATTTATATTTTTGATTGAAAATCCATAAATCTAACTATAGTTTTGTCAGTCCTCTGTAACATACAAATGCTAGTTTTACAAAATTTTATTTTTAGATTGACAATTTTATGCAATTTTATTTTGTATAGCAGAGATTCTATAATTGCATGCATGAATATGTTAATTTATATATTGACAGGAATGTATCTTTTTGCAGAATCAAAGACACAAGAAAAATTTACCTCATCTCTAGCCTTTGAGCATCAGTGAAGGTGCAAGCAAATCAAAGGGAGCACCTCTTCCCCTTCATTGAGCCCCAGATTAATTTGAGGAAAATGTAGTTAAGATATGACCAGATATGATAGCCTGGAGTTGCTTCCATGTAGTCTGTGTCCTAGGTGAGCCATAGGATCAAACATATTTCAGATTGGAGATCAAATGAAAGAATAATTGAAGAAATAAAATTTGGAAATTAAGAGAAAAAAAAAGGAATGAAAAGGATGGGAATGAATAAATGAATCGGCAAAATGTAAAATTTATATTAAAGTGGAAAACATCCACTTTAGTCCCTTAACTTTGTTTGCATTCCAGTTTAATACTTTTCTTGCAATTTAGTCCTAAATTACAAAGCTACATGATTTGATAATTCATTGAATTATTAAATTGTCAGCATAAAAGAAATCAACATCATACAACCGAGTATAATGTATCCCTTTCAATCCATACTATACGTCTGAATATAGTTGACATTGTACGACTGAGTACAATGTACCTTTTTAATCCAAACTATACAACCGAGTATAGTCGACATTGTACGACCGAGTACAATATACCTCTTCAATCAGCACTATACGACTAAGTATGGTCAACATCATGTAATCGAGTATGATGTATCCTTGTAATCCAGACTATACGATCAAGTATAGTCAACATTGTATAATCGAGTACAATGTACCTCTTCAATTAGCATTATACGACCGAGTATAGTCAACATCATACGATCGAGTATAATGTATCCTTTCAATCCGAACTATATGAATGAGTATAGTCAACATTGTACAACCAAGTGCAATGTATCTCTTCAATTATCACTATACGTTTGAGTATAGTCAACATCATACGATTGAGTATGATATATCCCTTTCAATCCATACTATACGTCCGAGTATAGTCGACATTGTACGACTAAGTACAATGTACCTTTTCAATCTATACTATATGACTAAGTATAGTCAACATCATACGAGTGAGTATGATGTATCCCTATTAATTAGCACTATATGTCCGAGTATAGTCAACATCATACGACCTAGTATGATGTATCCCTTTCAATCCGTATTAGACGTCCGAGTATGGTTGACATTGCACGACCTAGTACAATGTACCTTTTCAATCTATACTATACGATTGAGTATAGTCAACATCATATGACCGAGTATGATGTATCCATATCAATTAGCACTATATGTCTGAGTATAGTCAACATTATACGACTAAATATGATGGATCCCTTTTATTCGTACTATACAACTGAGTATAGTCAACATCATACAATTGAGTATGATGTATCTTTTCAATCTGCACTATATGTCTGAGTATAGTCAACATTGTACGATCGAGTATAATGTATCCTTGTAATCCGTACTACACGTCTGAGTATAGTCAATATTGTACGACTGAGTACAATGTACTTTCTTAATTTGTATTATACAATCGAGTATAGTCAATATTGTATGACCGAGTACAATGTATCTTTTCAATTAGTACTATACGACAAAGTATAGTCAACATTATACGACTGAGTATGATGTATCCTTTTAAATCAGTGCTATACATCTGAGTATAGTGTTTCCTTAGATGTTTTAGGATTATGCCTAGTGTTGTATGACAACACAAGCATTCATCGTGAATTGACGATCGCTTGCAAGCAAAATCCTCAAGGAGCACAAGTAAGTATCTAAACTTTTGTTCTTAAGAAATTGTGAGTTTATTTACTTTGCTGCAATTTGTTAAACAAATAGCAACAAAGGGGGCAACTGTAAATACCTAAATTTATGATGATGAAGTGTGGATACGACAGAGGGCTCTGATGATGAAAATGTTATAAATAGGTCTTTAATACTTGAAGTTTGAAAACTTAAAAGTTTGAATGCATTTCCAAAAGGGGTTTAATTGGTTTTTTAAGGACTTAATTGTAATGTTTTTCAAGAACTAATTGAAAAGTCTAAATTCTTTCAGGGGTCATTTTGTAATTAAAAGTTAAAAAAAAGAAAGATTGGAATTATGTAATTTCAATCGGAATTATATAATTTTGGTCAGAATTAGGCATATTCAATCTATTATTTTATTTTATTTTATTTCAGTAAATAAAATTTGGTTTCCTCAATTTTGATTGGTCAAATAGTATGTATCTGAACTTTTAGGAAATTAAAATCCTTTTAAAATCAAAACTCTAAAAAAGGCAAGTCATAGTAGGATACATTTTTAGTTACGGTTTTTTCTTATAAAAGCCTAGTTTGAGCTATCCTGAGGGGGACCTCTCGGAGACTTTTCTTTTTTTTCCTAGGCAGTACACAAAAAATTTTCTCTATGATTTATTTATTTCTGAAGCAAGGAGCAATAGACTTTTGAGGAAAAGAATAACAAGTTTTTGAAGATCTACTTAACAAACAACGGTGATTTATACTAGTCTGAGGGGCAACTCATATTGCATCCATAATCATCATCTTCTTTCCTCCTTTCTTTTATTTTATTATTTTGATTTTATTAAATTTCAATTTTATTAATTTTTTGTTATTATTTTATTCACTAATCAATGTTTATTCTTTTGTGTTAGTGATTATGGAGAAAATTACATGATGATCTTACTAGGTGAACAAAATTTATAAAGGTCCATGAAATGCCATGGATTGAACTTTGTAGCTAAATATAATTTCTAGGTTTTTTTTATTTAGTTGTTTATTTTTGTTTTGATTTTGTTTTGTTTTTATTATTTTTGGGATTGTATTAATTTTTCTTTTCTTCTTATTTTCAATAGCTCATTGTAATGACCCCAATAGTGGAAATAATGAAGTCATGTGTGTGATTGTGTATTTTATTTTAATTAATTAGCTAGTAAAATTAGGGTTTTAATTAGGTAATTAATTAAAATTAATGGCTATAGATACCATTATGTTGTTTAATTAAAATTGAATTAGATTTAAGAGGATAGAATTAAGGTTGTTTGTTGTTTATTTTATTTTATTTGTTTGTTTTGAGTCTATAAGCACCCAATTTTGGAATAATTTGAGTTTGGATGTGACAGAGAACCCGATGATGAAAATTGACTATGAAATTATATTTATTGGGTCTAATTTATTGGTTTTAAAATAAATTATAAATTATTTTATTTATTTATTTTTTAGGACTTATATTTAAATTTCATTTTTAATTATTTCTTAAAAAAAGTTAAAAAAAAAAAAGGGAATTCGGTTAAAAGGCCAAATTAGCCTAAAGAAAATGAAAAAAAAATTAAAGAGAGGATGGGCCAATGTTGGCCCAAATGGACCAAAACAAATTATAGTGAGAATGGCAGCAAGGCCATTGAATTCGCGAACTGAACATTTTTTTAAGATGAGATTGAATTGTATTTGGATTTTGATTTTGATTATCTTTTTTTTTTCTTTTTTTTTTTTAAATAAACAAGATTTCACATAGAAAGGAGAGGCTCCTAGGATTATTATAATTTTTTCTTCTACTTTATTTGACTTATAGGGGAGCTACAATACACTTACTTAGATTTTTTATATAATTTTTTTAGTTCTTTACCAAAGATCATATGAAATAAACTAAAAATCACAGATAAACATAACAAAAGCCATAGGTTTTCATCAACGGTGATTATCCTTCCAAGGGAAATCAATACTGCATTTCATTCTCAAATCTTTTTCTCCTTCTTCTTTTATTTTGATTTTGTTTTTATATTTAATTTTGTTTATTATTATTATTATTATTATTTTTAATCATTCATTGATTAATTTTTTTTATTCTCTTGATGGATGAAGTGACATGAATTCACTATGGAAAACCCATGAAGATCCATGGAATGCCATGAATTAAATTTTTTATTTGAACATTATTTTTAGGGTTTCTAGGCATTTTATTTATTTCTATTTTATTGAATTTTTATTTTGCATTTTTATTTATTTGGCTTTTTGGATTGTATTTAATTTTATTTTTAATTTGTAGTAGATCATTGTAATAGCCCCATTAGTAGGAATAGTGAAATCCTGTGTGTGTGGTTGTGTGTTTATTTTTATTAATTGAGTAGTAAGATTAAGGTTTCAATTGGGTGATTAATTAAAATTATTGGCTATAGAGATAATTAAGGTTTTTTTTAATTAAAATTGAATTAGATTTAAGTGGATAGAATTAGTGTTGCTTGTTATTATTTTAATTTGTTGTTTAAGGTCACTTTAACTAAATTAGGTTTTTAGAAGAGATAGATTAATTGATTGTCTGATCTTTTATCTGATTGTTTTGATGTATTTTTATTGTTTTTGGGCCTATTTACTTTTTGTGTTTTGGGCCTTAAGCCCATGATAGGCTCTAACCCATTTAAATAAATTTAGGTTTTTAGGTTTAATTAATGAAAATACATCTTTAGGCCCATAATTAATTATATTTAGAGTATAGATAACTTAGCCCCATTTAGTTAAATTAGACATAGGCCCACTTAATTTAATTAATTTAGACTTAACCTATTTAATTTAAGCCTTTTCCATAATTTTTAGATTTAAGATCACTTTAGAAATTAAATATGTAGAATTAGGCCCATTAATTTAAATACTTCATAAGTTGTAGATTTAGAGTCAGTTTTAGAACTAAAATAAATAAACTTAGGATAATTTAATTAAAATTAAATAAGAATTTGGTCCATTAGTCTTTAGGTTCACTTATAAATTAAAAAATGTAGATTTAGCTCATTTAATTAAAATTAATGTAGATTAGACTAACCTATGGATTGTGATAAATGCATTATTTTCGTGGATATTTCATGATTAGTTTGCCTAGAGTTGATTGTTTTAATAGGGGTTTATATGAAATTGCATGTAATTAGAGAGTAAGATAGTAATTCATAAAGTAATTCTAAAAGAACAAAAGACTGAAAGAAGTTGGTATTTCGTACCCAGAATCTCCTAGTTGTGGTACTAGCTTTCTTTTAGAGAATTGAGTACCACCTTTTTCAATTTGTCCCATTTATTACCTTGGGTGGCGACTCCTCATCTCCACGCCATGTCTTTGTGACAGTGGTTAGTGTATTCTCTAGAGCCCTAAGCTCAAATAGTGTCGCAATTGCTAAAATCTTGGGTGTGTGCTAAACCCCGTTGTCTACAGTGGCTACTCCACTAGGGATAAGAGATACTAATTCTACTTGTGTTCTTTAGAATTATTTTATTCTTGCATTCATTTTGCATGTCCCTATTAACTGACGACGTTGGTTTATGGTTCCATGATTCCACTAGCTTCATGGGATTTTAAATTGGCTAATCATCACTTTTAGCTTTAACTCGATTCAAAAGAGATTACCAGTCTCATCTGACCAGAGTTTGTAACCCAAGTCTTAAAGGGGGGGTAGTCTTCTCTCGAGTTTGCAAAGGATGTTGGGCCCCTCTAACCTTAGCTTGTAATTCAAGTCTTAAAGGAGGACATCTTATTAACAGAACCTTGACCTTTTTCACTGGACTTAGCTCATATAATGGCCTATTAACTTCCCCTAGGATTTACCCAAATTGCTTGTGAATGTTGCCATGAGGTATTTTTATCTATAAAAGCCCAAGCCCATACTTTAGAAGCCCATTTGGGCTAATAAAGATTGGGCTAATCTTTTATACTTAGAAATGTTATTTCTATGTTTTTACTACTTTGAGAGACTTGGCATGTGTGTTGGTTCTTAATATCCCCTGTTGATATTTAGGCCAAGACTAAAAATCATAGGACAAGAGACTTGCCATTGAATATGTGTGTGGGAGGAATAAGGTTGAAAGGATGTATATACACTTGACTTGTTGCATAGCACATGCATCATGCATACATGCATCATACTAGCATTTTATTTTTCAGCCATCATAGATTCATCTGGGTCTTTTTGTGTTTGGAGTCGGAAAGGTGGAAAACTAGTAAGAATTGATTCAAGCACACAATCAGTTACAAAAGAGATCCTTAGTATATTGGAAAGGAGTCCTATTAATCCACTATACCTAGAAGTTGTATAGGTTAAACAAGCAGACGAAATGGAATAACAAGAGGGAGGAAACTGGACTCTAGAGGATGTCAAAGGAGCTTTGATGGATGACATGAGGGCTATGATACAAGGTGAACTGAGATAGGCTTTATCTGGATTGATGCAACCTACTGCTGCTATCATACCACCACCTATAATTGAGCAACTACCTACTGCTGCAACTGTCCCACTTATTACAGATTCTCCACTTGCTACCAATAATGCTAGGGGGAAACTTATTGTTAGAAACCCACCTGCTATTGATGTGAAGCTTGAGGATGTTGAGAACTACATGATAGAAAAGGCAAAGAGAGAATCACTTGAACTATTACAAGACCATAAGTCCAAGCAGATGAAAGCACTGACTTAAAAGATGTCCAAAATGGAAGAATTGATGAGAGGACAAGGCATTAGATATTCATTTGACTTTGATGATGTGATGCAATTTGAGAAAGATAAGTTGCCTGATAAGTTCAAGATGCCACAACTGCAGAAGTTTAATGGTACTGGAGACCTAAGGATCCACCTTAGTCAATATACAACTACTATGAGCACCACTAAAGCTCCTCTATCTGTAGTTACCAAATTATTTGTACTATCCTTGGAGGGCATGGTTATTAATTGGTATCATGGGTTGGAGAAGTCTATCCTAGCAGACTGGAAGGAACTGTGTACCACTTTTTTGAAGCAATATGACTATAATACCAGGCTTAAAGTGTCCATCAGGAATCTAGAACTGACCAAGCAGAAGCCTAATGAATCATTTTTAGATTTTCTAGCTAGATTCATTAATACGGCAGGATTATTGAAAAATAAGCTATCTGAAAAGGATCAGGTTAGGATGATAGTCCAAAATGTATCACCTAATCTAGTTGAGAGGTTACAGATGATGAACCCTAAGGCATTTATAGACCTTTATGATGATGGGTTGCAAGCTGAAGAGATTGAAAGTGAGAAACAAAAGATTGCTAAAAGCACCGGAGTAAGAAACTACCCAACTAGGGGCATACAATAAGGAAACATTAGCCAAATTGTGGAAGTGCATGTTGTTCAATAACTAAAGAGGTTCTTCAATTTTAACTAACCTTTGTCAAAAGTCTTAGAATGCCTGATGCAAAAAGCCTTACTTAAACCTTTACCTAATCCAAACCCACCAAACCCAAATATCCCAGGCTATAACTTAAACAAGCACTACAAATTCCATCAAAACCTTTAACACTCCACAGATAACTACATTTGCCTCAAACATGAAATCTAAAACCTTATAGACTCTGGAAAGATCACATACCCTGAAAACCTAAGTACAAAAAATAATCCTTTCCCAAACTACCAAAATGTACCACCCCAGCTACCATGATGATCAACTCAAGAGTTAGTGAGGAAGAAGTGTTAAGTTCCTTTGAGGACCTAGACCTTAAAACTAATGAGATATCTCCTAATGCCCTTAGGGATATGGAAAGAGTAGAAGACTTATTAGGTTAGCCTTCAGGAAATTTCAACTATAAGGTATTTTATACTAAACCACCTTCTTTTGACATACCCTTTGAGTCAATTGTGCCTACAAGATGGGGTGATGAGTTGATGATGAGAAGCTGCTAGACAAGAAAGAAAAATACACATTTAAGGAATAAAAAGATGAAATCATGGAGAAAGTCGGTAAGAACATGCAAGAATAATTTTTATGTCAATCACTTGAAGGACAGACACTATAAGAGTTAACATCCCTAGCATCTAGAATAGGAAATAATTTTTTTATTGTCTTTTTTGAATAAAATTTTAGTTTCTATAAAACTTATTTTGTTTTAGTGATCAATGACATGAATTCTGATCATGCTTACTTATGTATTGTCATCCTGATAGTACTATGCATTATGATATTGATAGTGTTTGCATGTTTGACATTAATTTAATTCAATTAGATTCATTCAGCATGGGCACAATGCAAATTCAAAGAACATTCATATATCACATATGTAACTTTTGAGGATAGAAATTTGAGAGAAAGGAAAAGTGAAAACAAAAGGAGAAAAAAAAGAAAGAAAAAGGACAATCAGGTAAAAATGAGAGAAAAATATTATGTTAGGAAATCTAAAAAGACTAATTGGTAACAAGAGTTGTATCATGTGGTATAATGAATGTTCTCATTTTTTCCCTAATGAATAAATGAAATTGAATTTGAAATTTTTGTTCAAATATCATATATTCGTCTTTATCATACTGCATAAGTATTTGAATGGAAAGACAATACATAATGAAAACTAAAATTAGAGCTATAAGATCACTATTTTTATCTTCTTGTCACCCCTCTGTGATTCTACTTGTAAGTCTAATGTCCCCTTATACCTTGGGAATTCAGGTGGCTTAAATAACTTACTTCACAACCCATACCTTATAACTATCATCAATCATTGCATCAACATCAAGCCTCATATTCTGCTCAAGAGTCCTTCGAAGTGCAAGTTTAGTTGATTTCATCATTAAGAACTCGCTTCAGTCAGTTCGCCCACTCCTCTGCATTTTTAAGCATGAGATTGCAACTAATAGGGTTAGTAAGTTAAAGGATCAACAACAATAGTGAAAAAACTGGGTCTCTTGTATATGAAAATGAAAAAAAACTATTAGAATAGTGTGAATGAATCCAGAATGAAGCTGGGGGAAAAATGTAATTATGGGGGCAAATTACATAATAGTAAGTATGCATTCAAAGAGCAAAGATGGAACACTGAAGTATAAGAGCCAGTATAAGAGATCTCAAGGTAGAAAGAAGCATGCAAATACATTAGTTATCATACAATAAAAGCAATAGTAAAAAGAAAAGTTCAACAATGCATCAGTTAATCATAAGCTCCAATGTCGAGCCATAGACCCCATTTGCTAGCATAGTCATCTATCTAAAAAATTGTATCAAAGGCTCTAGCATCAGAAGTACTAACAGCAAGGCATTTAATGCTCAAACCTATAGGCAGTTGATGAGGTACCTTATTCTCACACTCCAAGTTATAAACATAGGTCTGTTCCAAATAGGAGATCCATTAGGATCATGCATGTCATACATAACATGCATACACTTGCATACATTTATTATGAAATACTTGCTTTGCATAATAAAGTCTTTGAGCCTAGATAGGATTGTGCAAACACTTTACTACTAACATCTAAAATTAGTATTGTAAAAGTGCAGAAAGGTAGTTCGGATGTTCACATATAAGGGAAAAGGGTAACACTATTAAGGTGAACTTGATACTTAATGGTACTTTATAACTCAGGAGTTTAATAAATCATGAGCCCATATAGTAAGGGAATATCACTGATAGTGACACTTATAAAAGCATCATCATGGCGACCTCAAGAGGCTGCATAGGACATTTAAGCTCCTCAACTTCAACATCCATCTCCATAGTCTTATCTAGAGCATCATTTGGAATATCTCTGCATAATAGTTAGACTAGTGTAGGGTAAGGAATATGGTGAGGAAAAGGTCCAACATGTCAACAATACGTTTGTTAGCCCTATAAAAGGGAAGGATGCACTCAAAACCTAAAATGAATGCACTCTGAAAAATTATTTGATTATGAAATCAGATTTCTAACTCCTGAACTTTTTTGCAGGAGATATCAAGAAGAGAAATGAAGCCCTTTACCATAGCATTAATGGAATGGAAAAAATACAAACGTAGCCTAGAGCCACAACTTCAATGGTGGAGTATTATGAATTTTATGATCAAAGACATCATCACCATAATTAAAAGGGAAGAATGCAAAAGAATAATACTGCATTTTGACAAAATCTCTTCACTTGCAAATAGACTATCCTAACTTATGGTATTTTATGTAAGGAAAAATAAAAGAGAAGGAGGAAGGGAAAGGAACCAATACATTAGTAAGATCGAGAAAGATTGCAAATCCTAATCATTCATTAGAGTATCACCTTGTATGGCAAACAACTTGCCAAACACTCATCAAAATAATAAAAAGAAGTAACATAACTCTATTTCCTTAGATTCTATAATAAAGTACCATCTCAATCATAAAATTCACAAATTTAAAGTACATTCATCCACTTTATGAGATCATGTTCGAAAAGCCTATCTTATGACCTTTAATTATAATGGCTTTTTTTATTAGCCTTATAGAATTCAAATGTTTAGTTAGCGGCTTTGTGTTGATAGTTTATAAACTTTAATCAATCTAATGCTTGGTTTGCACTCAAACGAGGGGAAAAATATACAAAAATAAAATATATGGACTTGTAGTATAAATTGCTTGAATTTCAAAGTATCATTTTAGTCTTTTGAAAAATAAATGTGCATATAATCTACTCCAATGCTAAAAAATGAGTATGAATACAAAATCCCTTGATGATATCCATGTTGAGTAATATGAGAAAGGCAGGGGAATACTAAGAGGTGACTCAAAAAAAGAGCAAGCATAATTTACTCCATTTCTCATAAATGAGTAAGAGTATCAACATGAAACTTCTAGCGGTATCCACATTAAGTAATACAAGAAAGGCAGGGGAATACTAAAAGAGGACCATGCTAAAAACTACTCTATTTACTCCAATACTCTGTAAGATTATGAGTATCCAAAGGACCTTTCTAACGGTATCCACACTGAGTAATATGAGAAAGGTGGGGGAATACTCGGATAAGGAAGAAAAGCACAAAAATAATTGAAAGGCTATTTTGATACTTAGAATTCAATATATTTATACTTAAATTCCATGAGTTTTGTGTAGCAAATTCTCTCTAAAATTAGGTGTGAAAGTAAGCTCTTCACTTAAAAAAAGATATGCTCTCAGCATAAGATGGTTAACAATGCCTTTGACCTTTGCAAATGGCAAATAAATGATAGTTATGAAAATAAAAAATAGTGAGACTCATTGAGTGCATGCTATCTCATGAAAAGTGATGATTTTTCTCATAAATTTTCAATATTATAATGTACTTTTTTAAATTCATCATGATTGAAACTAACTTTAACAAGTTTATTGGAATTGAAAATCTAAAAGGAAGTGCACCCAACTTATAGAGTTGGTTAACACAACAAAATTCAAAGTCACTCGGTAGAGAAATTCTAATCAGTCAACATAATAAAATTCAAAGTCAGTTAACAAAAATGCTAATAAGTTCGCACAATGAATTTAAAGCAATCAACTCAAACAACCAAAGATAAAAATTATGAGCAGTTATGGACTACAGTAGCAAAGGTGAGCAATAAAAGGATTGCAGTCAATTTATAAGCAATGATGGATTGTAATATCATCGGTGAATAATGGAAGGGTTGCAACTAATTACAAGTAGTTATGGATTGTAGCATTATCAAAGGCAAGCAATGAAAGGATTGCAGTCAATTTACAAGCAATTATGGATTGTAACATCATTAGTGAGTAATGGAAAGGTTGCAACTAATCATGAGAAATTATTAACTATAGCATCAAAGGCGAGCAATGTAAGGGTTATAACTAATTATGAGCAATTATAGACTGTTGCATCAAAGGCAAACAATGAAGGGATTATAGTTAATTTATGAGCAATTATGGATTACAGCATCATCAGTGAGAGATGGAAGGGTTATAACTAATCGCGATTAGTTATGGATTGTAGCATCAAAGGTAAGCAATAAAAGGATTTCAATCAATTTACAAGAAATTATGGATTACAACATAATCGATGAGCAATGAAAGGGTTGCAGCTAATTGTGAGCAGTTATAGATTGTAGCGTCATCAACGAGCAATGAAAGGTTTACAACTAATCACGAGCAGTTATAGACTGCAGCATCATCAGTGAGCAATGAAAGGGTTACAGCTAATCATGAGCAATTATAGATTGCAGCATCATCAATGAAAAATAATAGGGCTATAGCTAATTGTGAGCAACTATGGATTGTAGCATCATCAATGGGAAATGAAAGAGCTACAGCTAATCAAGAGCGATTATGGATTACAGCATCATCGGTGAGCAATGTAAAGGTTGTAGCTAATTGCAAGCAGTTATGGATTGTAGCATCAAAGGCATGCAATGAAAGGATTGCAGTCAATTTGTAAGCAATTACGATTACAGCATCATAGGCAAGAAACGAAAGGGTTACAATTAATTAAAAATTAGCCAACAATTACAAATTGGAGTATTAAAGGTGAGCAATAAAAGGGGTTGTAGCTAATTATGAGCAATTATGGATTGCAACATCAAAAGCAAGCAATGAAAGGGTTACAGTTAATTAAAATCATCAATGAGCAAGGAAGAGATTGCAGCTAATTAAAAGCCTTAAATAGTTACGGACTGCAAAATCAAAAGGTGAGCAACAAAAGGGTTATAGCCGATTAAAGCCAACAAGCAATGAAAGGTTATAGCTAATCAAAATCATCAATAAGCAATGAAAGGATTGCAACAGAATCAAAATTCGTGAGTAATTACAGACTACAACATTAAAGGTAGACAATAAAAGAGTTACAGTTGTTCAAAACTTGCCAACAATTATAGATTATAGCAGTATCAAGCCTACATTGAGGAATGATAAAAGCAACATTGCGTAATTTAGTTTTATAGACAAAAGCTCTGTAATATGACGAGTACAATGTATCCTCCAAATCAATGCTATACATTCGAGTATAGTGTTTCCTCAGGTGTTTTAAGATTTTTCCTAGTGTTGTATGGCAACATAAGCATTCATTATGAACTGAAGATTACTTACAAGCAAAATCCTCAAGGTGCAAAGGTAAGTATCTTAACTCTTTACTTAGAAATTGTGTGCTTATTTGATTTGCTGCAATTTGTAAAGCAAATAACGACAAAAGGGGACAACTGTAACCATCCAATTTTGGTATGATTTGAATTTAGATGTGACAGAGGACCCAATGACGAAAATTGACTATGAAATTATATTTATTGGGTCTGATTTATTGATTTTGAAGTAAATGATAAATTATTTTCATTTTTTATTTTATTTATTTATTTATTATTTTTAATTATTTCTTAAAAAAAGTTTTTAAAAAAAGGGAATTCGGCCAAAGGGCCAAATTAACCTAAAGAAAATGAAAAAATATTAAAAAGAGGATGGGCCAATGTTGGCCCAAATGGACCAAAACAAATTATGGTGAGAATGGTAGCAAAGTCATTGAATTTGTGAATTGAACATTTTTTTTAAAGATGAGACTGAGTTGTATTTGGATTTTTATTTTTATTATCTTATATTTTTCTTTTTTAAATGAATAAGATTTCATATAGAAAAGGGAGGCTCCTAGTATTATTATGATTTTTTCATCTACTTTCTTTGATTCTTAGGGGAGCCACAATACACCTACTTAGATTTTTTATGTGTTTTGCTTTACTTTTTTGCCAAAGATCAGATGAAATAAACTAACAATCACAAACAAACGCAATAAAAGTCACAGGTTTTCATCAACGGTGATCATCCTTCTCAAGGAAATCAATACTGCATCTCATTCTCAAATCTTCTTCTCCTTTTTCTTTTATTTTGATTTTATTTTTATATTTTATTTTGTTTATTATTATTATTATTATTATTATTATTATTATTATTATTATTATTATTATTATTATTATTATTATTTTAATCATTCATTGATTAATTTTTTTATTTTTATTATCTTGATGGATAGGGTGACATGAATTCACTATGGAGAACAAAACCTATAGAGAACCCATGAAGATCCATGGAATGCCATGGATTAAATTTTGTATCTGAACATAGTTTTTAGGGTTTCTGGGTATTTTATTTATTTATTTATTGTTTTGTTTTGCATTTTTATTTATTTGGCTTTTTGGGTTGTATTTAATTTTATTGTTAATTTGCAATAGATTATTGTAATGGCCCCAATAGTATGAATAGTGGAATCCTGTGTGTGTGGTTGTATGTTTATTTTTATTAATTGAGTAGTAAGATTAAAGTTTTAATTGGGTGATTAATTAAAATTAATGGCTATAGAGATAATTAAGGTTTTTTTTAATTAAAATTGAATTAGATTTAAGTGGATAGAATTAGTGTTGATGTTATTATTTTAATTTGTTGTTTAAGGTGACTTTAACTAAATTAGGTTTTTAGAAGAGATAAATTAATTGATTGTTTGATATTTTATTTGATTGTTTTAACGTATTTTTATTGTTGTTGGGCTTATTTACTTTTTTTGTGTTTTGGGCCTTAAGCCCATGATAGGCTCTAACCCATTTAAATGAATTTAGGTTTTTTAGGTTTAATTAATGAAAATACATCTTTAGGCCCATAATTAATTAGATTTAAGGTAGAGATAACTTAGGACCTTTTTAGTTAAATTAGACATAAACCCACTTAATTTAATTAATTTAGACTTAGCCTATTTAATTTAAGCCTTTTCCATAATTTGTACATTTAAGATCACTTTAGAAATAAAATAAGTAGAATTAGGCCCATTAATTTAAATACTTCATAATTTGTGGATTTAGGCCCATTTTTAGAATTAAAATAAATAAACTTAGGATCATTTAATTAAAATTAAATAAGAATTTGGTCCATCAGTCTTTAGGCTCACTCATAAATTAAAACATGCAGATTTAGCTCATTTAATTAAAATTAATGTAGATTAGACTATCCTAGGGATTGTGATGAATGCATTGTTTACTTGTATATTTCATGACTAGTTTGCCTAGAGTTGATTGTTTTAATAAAGGTTTATATGAAATTGCATGTAAATAGAGAGTAAGATAGTAATTCATAAAGTATTCTAAAAGAACATGAGACTAAAGAAAGTTATTATTCCATACTTAGAATCTCCTGGTTGTGGTGCTAGCTTTCTTTTAGAGAATTGAATACCACCTTTTTCGATTTGTCCCATTTATTACCTTAGGTGGTAGCTCCTCATCTCCACGCTATGTCTTTATGACAGTGGTTAGTGTGTTCTCTAGAGCCCTGAGCTCAAACAATGTCACAGTTGCTAAAATCTTGGACGCGGACTAAACCCCGCCGTCTACAGAGTCACTTTAATTAAATTAGGGTTTTTAGAATAGATTTAATTGATTGTTTGATCCTTTATTTGATTGTTTTGATATTTGTTTCTTATTATTTTTTTTGGCTTATTTGTTTATGTGTTTTAGGCCCTACGCTCATGTTAGACTTTAACGCATTTAAATAAATTTAGGTTTTTTTTATGTTTAATTAATAAAAATGCATCTTTAGGCCCATAATTAATTAGACTTAAGGTAGAGATAACTTAGGCCCATTTAGCTAATTTAGACATAGGCCCACCTAATTTAATTAATTTAGACTTAGCCCATTTAATTAAGCCTTTTTCATAATTTGTAGATTTAAGATCACGTTAGAAATAAAATATGTAGAACTAGGCTCAATGATTTAAGTGCTTCATAATTTATAGATTTAGGCTCATTTTAGAATTAAAATAAATAGACTTAGGTTCACTTAATTTAAATTGAATAGGAATTAGGCCCATTAGTATTTAGGCTCATTTGCAAACTAAAACATGTAGATTTAGGTCATTTAATTAAAATCAATGTAGATTAGACTAACTTAGAGATTGTGATTTATATGAATGCATTGCTTTTGTGTATTTTTCATGACTAGTTTTCCTAGAGTTAATTGTTTAAATAAGAGTTTATATGAAATTGCATGTAAATAGAGGTAATATATAAATTCATAAAGTAATTCTAAATGAACCCAAAACTGAAAGAAGTTGGTATTCCGTATCCAAAATATCCTAGTTGTGGTGCTAACCATTTTTTGATTTGTCCCAGTTATTACCCTAGGTGGCAACTCCTTATCTCCACGTCATGTCTTTATGGCAGTGGTTAGTGTGTTCTCTAGAGAATTGAGCTTAAATAATGTTGTAGTTGCTAAAATCTTAGGTGCATGCTAAACCCCACCATCTATAATGGCAACTCCACTAGGGATAAGAGATACTGATTCTACTTATGTTCTTTAGAATTATTTTATTAATTATTATTTTATTCTTACATTTATTCTGCATGTCCTTATTAACCGATGGCATTGGTTTATGGTTCCATGATTCCACTAGCTTCATGGGATTATAAATTGGCTAACCATCACTCTTAGCCTTAACTCAGTTCAAGAGAGATTATCGGGCTCATCTAACCAGAGTCTATAACCTAAGTCCTAAAAGAGGGTAGTCTTCTCTTGAGTTTGCAAAGGATGTCGGGCCCCTCTGACCTTGGCCTATAACTTAAGTCTTAAAGGAGGGCATCTTGCTAAGGGAACCTTAACCTTTTTCACTTAAATCAACTCATGTAGTGGCCTAGTAACTTCCCCTAGGATTATGCAAGTTGCTTGTGAATGTTGCCATAGGTATTTCTATTTATAAAAGCCCAAGCCCATACTTTAGAAGCCCATTTGGGCTAATAAAGATTGGACTGATCTTTTATTCCTAGAAATATTGTTTTTATGCTTTTATTGCTTTGAGAGATTTGGCATTCATGTCAGTTCTTGATATCCCTTATTGATATTAAGGATAAGATAAAAAATCCTAAGAAGAGAGATAAGGACTGGGAAAGAATGAGCAAGGAAGCCCAAAGCTCCCAGATTTCAAAGGCCAAAATGATACCAAAGGATTAGGCTATACAAGAGTTGGGCTTGGAAGTAAAGGAACTAGAAGAAGGTTTTTTGACAAGAACAACTTCTTAAAGAATGTGGGACCGCTAAAGGATAGCTTTATCAAAGAAAGAAAAAAGAACCTCTACCTAGGTAAAAAAGAGCCTGTCCAAGTAGCTGGTGTGAATATTCTTGGGTTTAAAATCTTTAAAATTAGATAATTGAGAGTTTAGTACAAGATAACAAAGTCAAGGTGATGAAGAAAGTTGTTGATAAGATGGGGACTAAGGCCATTGAAGAGCTACTTCATCTGCCACTTAACCAAGAAACACCACAAGATTTAACTAACATTATTAATAATAGTTTTGTGATGTTTTTAATGAAGAAACTAATGTAATAACATTTGGTCTATTTGAGGACAAAAACTCTATTTTTTCTATGATCAATGATATGAACTTTGGTTTTGCTTACTTGTGTGATGTTGATTCTAATGGTCTTGTGCATTTTAATAAAGATTGTTCATGCATGTTTGAAATTAATTCTATTCATTTAGATTCATTAAATATGGGCAAAAATGAACAACCAAAGCACATTTCTATATCACATGATTTAACTCCTGAAGAGAGAGAAAAATTAAAGAGAATATTAATAAAAAGAAAGGTAGTGCTTGCTTGGTCCTATAACGACATGCTAGGCGATAGAGAAATTATAGAGCATTGCATTCCGATATATCTAGAGGCTAAACCTATTGAGCAAAAACTTTGTAGGTTAAGGCTAGAGTGGGTAGAAAAGATATGGGAAGAAATTGCTAAGCAAATCCAAGTCAGTTTTCTAAAAGTGGTAGAATATCCTCAATGGTTGGCAAACATAGTACTAGTTCCTAAAAAAATGAAAATTTTTGAATGTGTATAGATTTTAGAGATCTAAATAAAGCATGCTCGAAGGATGACTTTCCTTTACCCTATATTGATGTGATTATTAATAGCACAACATCTAGTGCAATGCAATCTTTTATGGATGGGTTCTTAAGTTATAATAAGATAATAATGGTAGTCATGGACAAGATCAAGACTGCTTTTATCACAGAATGGGGGACATATTGCTACAAAGTGATGCCATTCACATTGAAGAATGCAGGGGCAACCTATCAAAGAGCAGCAACTGCTCTATTCCATGATATGATGCACAAAGAAGTGGAAGTGTACGTCGATGATATGATGGTTAAGTCAGAAACAAGGGAAGGATGTTTTGAGGCTTTAGATAATTTTTTGGCAAGAATAGAAAGATACAATCTAAGGCTTAATCCGAAGAAATTAAAGTCAGCAACATGGGAATTAAAGTCGATCCAAATAAGATAAAAGCCATTCAGGAGATGCCAGTGCAAAGAATAGAGAAGGAAGTATGAGGATTTATTGGAAATCTATAGTACATTAGCAGGTTTATTATGAAACTCACCATGGTTTGTGATCCAATTCTCAAGCCTCTTAAGGAAGAATCAGCCAGTGGAATGGAATGAAGAATGTCAGAAAGCCTTCAATAAGATTAAAGAATACCTTACTAATCTGCTTGTGTTAAGACCACCAAGACAAGTTAAACCCTTAATCTTATATTTGGCTTTAGAGGAAAAGGCAATGGGGGCAATGCTAGCACAAGAAGGACTAGAAACGATAAAGTATGCAGTATACTATCTTAGAAAAAAGTTCCTACCATATGAAGAGAAATATGATCTTGTGGAGAAGACATGTTTAATTATGATATGGGCTACAAAGAAGTTAAGGCAGTATTTCCAGTGTTACGAGGTACAAGTTATTTTAAAGATAGATCCTTTAAAGTACCTGTTTCAAGCACCAACTTTAATTGGAAAGATGTCTCGATGTTTGGTACTTCTGATTGAGTTTGATATTGAGTACGTCACTACCAAGGTCATCAAAAGAAGAGCAGTAGTAGAATTCCTGGCACAAAATGCAGTCAAAATAAATGAATAGTGGAATTTAGAGTTTTCATATAAGAACTTAGCAGTAATAGAAAGACACGAATTGAAGCTTTATTTTGATAGGGCTGGGAATAATAGAGGAGTAAGGCTAAGAGTAATTCTTGTCATACTAAAAGGAGAAACCATCCCAATCACTAAGAAATTAGACTTTAAAGTTACAAACAACATGGCCGATTATAAGGCATGCAACTATGGGGTAGAAGCAAAACTAGTAGTTAGCGCTAAAGACCTGATAGTTTATGGAGATTCCTTATTAGTCATTAGTCAGGCTAATGAGGAGTGGGAAGTGAAAGAAGAGAGGTTAAAACCTTACATCTACTATTTGAAGAAGTTAATAAGGAATTTTACTAAATGTCTCTTCATGCATTTACCAATAGACGAGAATCAAATGGCAGATGCCTCGACAATGCTTTCTTCAATGTGGGATAAACTGACGGGGTCGATGATGAAGCCTTTGGTAATAATGAAAATGAAAGCTCCATATTATGGTGAAGAACTAGTTATGAGCATTCAGATAAGGCTAGAAGAAAAGCTATGGTTTTATGACATTTAGAGATTCATCAAGGAAAGGAACTAGATGAAATGACTTCAAAAGAAAAATATGCTCTTCGTGTTCTTGCATGCCATTATGCAAGTCATGACGGGGTATTATACAGAAGAATGTCAAATGAAATATAGAAGAGATGTCTCAAGAAGAATGAAGCAGAATATATGATGAGAGAGTTTCATGTAAAGGTTTATAGATCTCATATGAATGGGATGATTCTGGTGAAGAAAATAATTCAACAAGGGTACTATCGGATGAGCATGATAAGAGATTGTATCTAGACAGTGAGATAATGTCAGATATATAGGAACCTTTAACCATCTTCCCCTTACAGTGCTAAACAGTTTAACATCTCCATGGCCCTTTGCAATATGGGAGATAGATATAATAGGGGAGATAAGACTAATTACCTCAAATAGGCATAAATATATAGTGGTGGCAATTGACTATTTCTCTAAATGGATAGAAGTATAATCCTTTAGTACCTTAAAGGCTAGACAAATGGCAAGATTCATTGAGGAGAATCTCATTTGCAAATATGGGATCCCACATCATGTTATGATAGATAATGGTGTTCAGTTTCAAGTAGAGACATCTAAGTTATTGTAGAGATACATGATTGAGCATCATAAATCCTCACATTATCAACCTCAGGCTAATGGAGCATTAAAGCAGCTAATAAGAATATAAAGTGAATCCTCTCTAAAATAGTGAAAATGCATAAAGATTGGTCTGAGTAGCTTCCTTTTGCCTTGTGGGGATATAGAACTACAACACGCACTGCTACAAGACAAACACCATTCTCATTAGTATACGATTATGAAGCAGTTTGCCTATAGAGACAGAAATCAAATCTTTGAGGGTTGTTATGGAAGTAAAAATCCTTAAGAGTGAATGGATGCAAAAAAGATATGAACAACTCATATCTCTAGATGAGAAAAGGATGGATGCTTTATTTCACACTCAAATTTATCAGAGAAGAATAGTGAGAGCCTTTAACAATAAAGTCAAACCTGGAAAGATAAGGCTGGGGATATGGTGCTAAAGTAGTTAAGGGCAATGGTGTTTGATCCAAGAGGAAAAATCATACCAAATTGGGAAGGACTGTATTTAGTCAAGATGATTCTACCAAAGGGAGCTGTAAATATATCAGATCAGAATGAGTTTACTGAGCCAATCAACTTGGATCGCCTCAAGAAATACTACCTTTAAAAAAAAGAGGGTCCATTGGCTAGAAAACCTGAAAAGGCTAGTTAGGCAAAAATTAGGACATTCCTATTGTTCAAAAATCCTGAAAAGGGCTAGTCAGGCAAAATTTAGGGAAATAAAAGTAAGAAAATTATTTAGTTAGAAAATCTGAAAGGACTAACTGATAACAGGACTTATGTCATGTGATGTAATAAATGTACTCATTTTGGCCCTAATCAATGAATCAAATTGAAATGGAATTTTGTTGGATATTACATATTCTATCTTTATTATAAAGCATAAAGACTTAAAGAAAAAACAAAACATGAGAAGTCTAAAAACCATACTTATGAGATCACTATTTTTGTCTTTATTTCTTCTTTTGTGACTCATCTAGTAATACTTGGGTCCTTTTATACTTAGCAAATCCTGGTGGTTCTGTAGCTTGCATGGTAACTCAGGCTTTGTAGTTATCATCAGTAGTCATATCAGCATCTAAGTGCATGTTCTGCTCTAATGCTCTATGAGGCCACAAGTTCTTTACTTTGTCCAAGAAATCTTATCTTAAAGGGAAGCCCTCAAAGTTGGGTATAACAGCCACAATGAATTGTGATCAACCATATTGACGATAAAGGGGTAAAGGGGAAATGAAGGTCAAAAAGTGCAACCCAGGACCAAGAACACAGTGGTCATACAAGTTGATGGTTACAAACTTCAATTTCCACCAAGGACAGACCCATGTAATCTCAGTATCAGCAATGTTGTTCATCCAATCAATCCATTGATCTATATTATGCTTGTCCTTCATCTTTAATGGGTAAGACTATAGATTATGAGGTTGATAAATCAAAATATTGTTGGGGGCATTAAGTAGACTCAATTTCTCCTATAGCTAAAAAAAAAGCTAAGTTAAAAACTCAAAAGGGTAGCTTGGGAAAAAAAAAGGCTACATACCTGAAGGAGAAGTAAATTACCTAAGAATCAATTCTGAATCTTGAAACTATCTAATCCAATGATAGTTTCAGCAAGTATGACAGGCACAGGGTTAGCTCTAGCTTCCACTTATTCTAGGACACTGACAATCCTTGTCAGTATCACCATAAGGAGCCACTAGCAGAAATTGGGCATACAAGCAAAAAGAGACAGTCGTAATCTAGGTATCATTGTTCTTGTCCCTAGTCTCATAAGAAGTAATCAGGGAAGAAAGATTGATAGTCCCAAAGTTATGTGTGTACATATAGATGTCACCTGGGGGGCATATTAAAGAATGCCATTAGTTTGTTGGGGAACTGCATCTCTAGATTGGGAACAGCAATCATAGTAACTGAGTCCAAAGAACAGCCAAAAATAGCAGTAAAATATTTGATTAATGGACATAGTTCTTGTCCATTAAATCTAAATACATAGTCCTTGACATCCTAGAAGGTGGCAACAACATGAAGAAAATTGGGGTCTATTTTTAAATGTTGAAGGGACTTTAAGGGTCTGACATGAAAGGGTAGCAGTCTGTTCCAATCATCTCCACCAAGGCCTTTGAGGATTTCTTCATCAAATTAAGGGTGGCTTGTGTGATGATGAAAACTAATAAAAAGAAGGATAGGAGACAATCCTTTTGGGCAAGCCCCTTATATAAAAGCAAAGGCTAATATGGATGGGATTAAGATTTTATATTTTTGGATCGAAGTCAAGTTAGGAATCAAGATGGAAAAGAGTGAAGAACTAGAGTTGGACTTCTGATAAAAAATTCAGAATTTCGATCGAAACTCTAAAAATCCGATCAAAAAACCAGATTTTGATCAGAATTCTAGAAATCCGATTAGAAATATATAATTTTGATCAGATTTCCTAGATTTTCAATAAAAAAAGACTTTAGAGTTTGATCCAAAATAAATAGTCCATAATTCATTCATAAGAGGTGAAACAATTCTGAAATATTTAAAGTATAGTCATACAAGCACAAAATAAAAAGATCAGTCATCTTGAGCTCCAATGTCTAGCTAAGGACTCCACCCTCTAGCTGGAATGTCATTCTAATCTAGGGGCATAGAAGTCCCAGTGTCATGGTCATCAAAGCCAAGACCAGTAAGCTATCTATAAAGCTTCTCGTTCTCACTCTCCAAATCCCCAACATAACTCTGTTGTATCAAGAATAGTTAGAATCATGCACATCATGCATAACATGCATACATTTGCATACTTGTTGTAAATACGAACCCTCCAACTATTTATGATCTGTATAGTAAACAATCTCTAGGATGAGGTGAGTCTATACAGATACTCCACTTGCATCTAAAGGATCTGTAAAATAACATGTACTAATTCAGAAATAAGTGTCAGTTTGTGTCGGATTGGAAATGCAAAATGCACTTACATGTGAAGCATCGGGAGGAGAAAAGCTAAGAATTTGAGCTATATCAAAATACATGTGATTCTCAATAAGGGTTTGCACCGTAAGAGCCTAGTAGTACATAGACCTATCAAGTGGGAGAACATCGCCCAGAATGGTACTCTAAGAAGTATCACCTCGAGCAACTCCACAATGCTGAGTATGCTCAACCTCCTGCTCAGTCCTCTTAACATCACCCTCAATCTCCTCCTTCAAAGCAACACCAGTAGCTTCTTTAACATATACAAAAAAAGGGTAAATGATGAAAATGTTATAAATAGGTTGTCAATACATGAAGTTTGAAACCTCAAAAGTCTGAATGTATTTCCAAAAGGGGTTTAATTGGTTTTTTTAAGGACTTAATTGTAATGTTTTTCAAGACCTAATTAAAAAGTCTAACTTCTTTCATGGTCTTTTTATAATTAAAAGTCAAAAAAAAAAGAAAGATCAGAATTACACAATTTTGGTCGGAATTAGGCATGTTCCATCTATTTTTTATTTTATTTTATTTTATTTCAGTAAGTAAAATTTGGTCTCCTGAATTTTGATTGGTAAAATAGTATTTATCTGAACTTTTATGAAATTAAAGTCCTTTTAAAATCAAAACTCAAAGAAAGGCAAGTCACATTAGGATACGTTTTTAGCTAGGGTTTTTTACTATAAAAGCCCAGCTTGAGCTATCCTAAAGAGGGACCTTTTAGAGACTTTTCTTTTTTTTTCCCAAGCAGTACACAAAAAATATTCTCTATAATTTATTTATTTTTGAAGTAAGGAGCAATAGACTTTTAAGAAGAACAATAATAAGTTTTTGAAGATCTACTTAATAAACAACAGTAATTTAGACTAGTTTGAGGGGAAACTCATACTGTATCCATAATCATCATCTTCTTTTCTCCCTTCTTTTATTTTTATGTTATTTTATTATTTTGATTTTTTAAAATTTCAATTTTTTTTTAATTTTTATTGTTATTTCATTCACTAATCATTGTTTACTCTTTTGTGTTGGTGATTATGGAGGAGATTACATGATGATCTTACTAGGTGAACAAAATCTATGAGGGTCTATGGAATGTAATGGATTGAACTTTGTAGCTCAATATAGTTTTTAAGTTTTTTTTATTTAGTTGTTTATTATTGTTTTGATTTTGTTTTGTTTTTATTATTTTTGGGATTGTATTAATTTTTAATTTCTTATTATTTTCAATAGCTCATTGTAAAAGCCCAGATAGTGGGAATAATGAAGTAATGTGTGTAATTGTGTGTTTTATTTTAATTAATTTGTTAGTAAAATTAGGGTTTTTTTGGAATTAAAATAATTAGACTTAGATTCACTTAATTAAAATTGAATAAGAATTAGGCCCAATAGTTTTTAAGCTCACTTATAAATTAAAACATGTAGATTTAGGCCATTTATTTAAAATCAATGTGATTAGACTAACTTAGGGATTGTGATTTATATGAATGCATTGTTTATGTGTATTTTTCATGACTAGTTTGCCTGGAGTTAATTGTTTAAATAAGGGTTTATATGAAATTGCATGTAAATAAAAGGTAAAATAGTAATTCATAAAGTAATTCTAAATGAACACAAGACTAAAAGAAGTTGGTATTCTGTATCAAGAATCTTCAAGTTATGGTGCTGGCTTTCTTTTGGAGAATTAAGTACCACTATTTTTCAATTTATCCTAGTTATTACCCTAGGTGGCAACTCCTCATCTCCATGCCATGTTTTTGTGATAGTGGTTAGTGTATTTTCTAGAGCCTTGAGCTCAAACAGTGTCACGATTGCTAAAATCTTGGGCACACACTAAACCCCACCGTCTATAATGGCGACAAAGGCGTAAAGGGGAAATGAAGGTCAAAAAATGCAACCTAGGTACAAGAACATAGTGGTTATATAGGTTGATGGTTACAAACTTCAATTTCCACTAAAGACAGACCCATGTAATCTCAATATTAATAATGCCTTTCATATAATCAATCCATTGAACTATAATGCGCTTGTCCTTTATCTTCAATGGGTGAGATTGTATATGATGAGGTTGATAAATCAAAGTATTGTTAGGGGCATTAAGTAGACTCAATTTCTCCTGTAGCAAAAAAAAAAGCTAAGTAAAAAACGTAAAAAGGTAGCTTAGGAAAAATAAAAAGAAAGGCTACATACCTGAAGGAGAAGTAAATTACCTGAGAATCGATTCTGAATCTAGAAATTATGCAAGCACAAAATAAAAAGATTAGTCATCCTGAGCTCTAGTGTCTAGCCAAGGACTTTACCCTCTAGCTAGATTGTTGCTCTAATCCGAGGTCATAGAAGTCCTAGTGTCATGATCATCAAAGTTGAGACTAATAAGCTGTTTGTGAAGCCTCTCATTCTCACACTCCAGATCCCCAGCATAACTTTGTTGCATCAAGAATAGTTAGCATCATGCATACATTTGCATACTTATTTTAAATACTAATCCTCCAACTATCTATGATTTGTATAGTAAATAATCTCTAGGATGATGCAAGTCTATATAGATACTCTGCAGGTGTCTAAGGGATTTGTAAAATAACATATACTAATTCAGCAATAAGTGTCAGTTTGTGTAGGATTAGAAATCCAAAATGCACTTACATATGAATCATCAGGAGGAGAAAAGCTAGGAATCTTAGCTATATCAAAATATATATGTTGCTCAACAGGGGTCTGCACCGTAGGAGCCTAGTAGTACATAAACCTATTAAGTGGGGGAACATCGTCTAGAATGGTACTCAAGGAAATTACCTCAAGTAGCTCCACTATGCTGAGTATGCTCAACCTCCTACTCAGTCCTCTCAGCATCACCCTCAGTCTCCTCCTTCATAGCAACATTAGTAGCTTCTTCAACTTGTACAAAAAAGGGTAAATGTCATCTATAGTGATGAAAGAGACAAAGTAAAATAGTGATAGTGAGGAACGATGACAGAAAGCATACCTCAGTTGGATGTATAGGAACCTACTCTAGCAGATTCTCCCGAATATACTCCTAATAGTGATGAGAACACTAGAGCAGAGTTAAAGCATCATATCCCTCAAGAGCTACTCTAAGCTCAAGACTAGTCATACTACAACTCCTCAACATCGAAGAGGGAATAGAAGAAAGAACATGCCTCCTGGAATGTCCTATATGCCAATGATAAACCCGCTCACCAAGATACCATATATGGCAACCAGAACCATGAAGCAAAATCCTCATAGTCTCAAGCCTCACAGCTGTAGTCATGAAATTGTATTGCTGGATGTCCTCAGCATCGACCAGCCAATCTAATCTGAACTGCAAATTCATTCAGATAAATTTTAACTTTCACAATTGATTAAATACTAAAAATTAGATTTATCTTACTAGGTCCCACTCTAAGGAGTTTAGCTGATCCCAATAAGTCTGTAGATCATACTTAATGCTAGCTAGATGAGAATAACCCTATCTCTGCATCAAAGGAAGATTCCTGTCAAAGCTAATAGCGTTGAAGCCTTAAATCACCCCGATCTCAATGCCCCAGATCTAAAAAATGAAAAATAGTTGAAATGAAAAGAAGGGGTTGTAAAAGAGAAAAAGGTGGTAGAAGACACATGGAAGACGTGCATGCAAGACATGCCAAAAGCCACACATCATCATAACACCTCTATAAACAATATCCAGTCTATAGTAGAGATAAGCAAGAGCTATAGATCCCCAATTAAAAGTAGAGACTCTAGCAAGATCCTAAAGGGGACCAAGAAGAGCTATGCCAACCTCATGGCCAGTCTCGTAAAAGAGGGTAGTGCCTAGTAGTATCAATAAGAAACATCTCACCTTTTGAAGGATCTGATGAGGTGTGGTGATAGGTAATCTCCTGAAACCCCTGAACAAGAGAAGAAAAAAGCACGTTCTTCATATTCTTCCATATCGGAATGAACTCGAGCAAGTCACAAACATAGCAACTCCTAGCATCCTTTGGAAGAGTGCAGTAATGGATAATAAAGGGAATCGAGGCACCCCTGAAGCTGATCCCAATAATAACAGAGAAGCTTATAAGGAAAATAGTCAGCTCAGCCACTCATGGGTGGAAGGTGTGAGTGGTATCCATCCACCTCTCGATAAGAGCAAAAAGTGAGTAATGGTCTAACCTACCTCGAGAAGTTGATAGAGCGATAATGAAGCGTCAGAAGCCAGATGCCAAAATATGTTGTACTACATCTCTAGATAAATCAAGAAAGAGTTCCCGAGCTAAGTCAAAGCAACCTGAGCACTTCAATGGTTTCTAAACAAAATTTAGAAAACAAAAGGATTACTTTCTTTATAAACTATTGATTTTTATCTATTTTTATTTTTATCTTTAAAAAAAGGATCGGAAGACTGGATTTCCGATTGGAAAATCCAAAATTTTGATCGTATTTCTAGATTTTTGGTCAGAAATCCAAAATTCCGATCGGATTTCCAGATTTTCAATTGAAAATCTAAAATTCTGATCCAAAATTTAGATTTCCTACTAAAAATCTAGAAATCTGACTGTAATTCTGTCAATCCTTGATAACATGCAAATGCTAGGTTTATAAAATTTTGTTTTCAAATTGATAATTTCATGCAATTTTATTTTGTATAGCAGAGATTCTATAATTGCATGCATGAATATGTTAATTTATATATTGACAGGAATATATCTTTATGTAGAATCAAAGACAGAAGAAAAATTTACGTCATCTCCAACTTATAGCATCTATGGAGGTGCAAGCAAGTCAAAGGGAGCACCTCTTCCCCTTTATTGAGCCCCAGATTATTTTGAGGAAAATGTAGTTGAGATATGATAGGATTTAATTTCCTAGAGCTGCTTCCACATAGTCTATGTACTGAGTGAGCCATAATATTAGATAGCACTATACGTCCAAGTATAGTCAACATCATATGACCGAGTATGATGTAGCCCTTTTATCCATACTATACATCCGAGTATAGTCAACATTATACGACCGAGTACAATGTCCCCTTTTAATTTGTACTATACGTCCGAGTATAGTCAATATTGTATGATCGAGTACAATGTATCTTTTCAATCGGTACTATATGACCGAGTATACTCAACATCATATGACCGAGTGTGATGTATCCTTTCAAATCAATGCTATATGTCTGAGTATAGTGTTTCCTCAGATGTTTTAGGATTATGCCTAGTGTTGTACGGCAACATAAGCATTCATAGTGAATTAATGATCACTTGTAGGCAAAAGCCTCTAAGAGCATAGGTAAGTATCTAAACTTTTATTCTTAAGAAATTATGCATTTATTTGCTTTGCCGTAGTTTTTTAAGCAAATAGCGACAAAGGGGGGCAATTGTAAACACCCAATTTCGGGATGATGAAATGTGGATGCGATACAGGACTTTGATGATAAAAATGTTAAAAAAAGGTCTTCAATACTAAAAGTTTAAAACCTCAAAAGCCTGAATGCATTTCTAAGAGGGGTTTAATTGGTTTTTTAAGGACTTAATTGTAATATTTTTCAGGACCTAATTGAAAAGTCTAAATTCTTTTAGGGGTCTTTTTGTAATTAAAAGTTAAAAAAAGATCAAAATTATGTAATTCTAATCTAAATTACACAATTCCAGTCGGAATTAGGCATGTTCTGTCTGTTATTTTATTTTATTTTAGTAAATAAAATTTGGTTTCTTGAATTTTGATTGGTCAAATAGTATTTATCTAAACTTTCAAGAAATTAAAATCCTTTTAAAATCAAAACCCTGAGAAAGGCAAGTCATAGTAGGATACATTTTTAGCTAGGATTTTTTCCTATAAAAGCCTAGCTTGAGCTATCTTGAGGGAGGACCTCTCAGAGACTTTTCTTTTTTTCCCTAGGCAGTACACAAAAAATATTCTCTGTGATTTATTTGTTTTTGAAGCAAGGAGCAATAGACTTTTGAGAAGAAGAATAACAAGTTTTTAAAGATCTACTTAACAAACATTATTGATTTATACTAGTCTAAGTGGCAACTCATACAGCATCCATAATCATCATCTTCTTCCTCCCTTCTTTTATTTTTAGTTTATTTTATTATTTTGATTTTATTAAATTTCAATTTTATTAAATTTTTATTATTATTTTATTCGCTAATCATTATTTATTCTTTTGTGTTGGTGATTATGAAGGAGATTACATGATGATCTTACTAGGTGAACAAAATCCATGAAGGTCCATGGAATGCCATGGATTAAACTTTGTAGCTAAATATAGTTTCTAGGTTTTTTTTATTTAGTTGTTTATTATTTTTTTATTTTTTTTGTTTTTATTATTTTTGGGATTGTATTAATTTTTATTTTCTTATTTTTTTCAATAGCTTATTATAATAGCCCCAATTGTAGGAATAATGAAGTCATGTGTGTGTGATTGTGTGTTTTATTTTAATTAATTGGTTAGTAAAATTAGGGTTTTAATTAGGTAATTAATTAAAATCAATGGCTATAGAAATCATTAGGTTGTTTAATTAAAATTGAATTAGATTTAATTGGATAGAATTAGGGTTGCTTGTTGATTATTTTATTTTATTTTATTTGTTTGTTTTGAGTCACTTTAATTAAATTAGGGTTTTTAGAATAGATTTAATTGATTGTTTGATCCTTATTTGATTGTTTTGATATTTGTTTCTTTTTATTTGGCTTGTTTGTTTATGTTTATATGTTTTAGGTCTTAAGCTCATGTTAGATTTTAACTCATTTAAATAAATTTAGGTTTTTTAGGTTTAATTAATAAAAATGCATCTTTAGGCCCATAATTAATTAGACTTAGGGTAGAGATAAATTGGACCCATTTAGCTAATTTAGACATAGGCCCACCTAATTTAATTAATTTAGACTTAGCCCATTTAATTTAAGTCTTTTCCATAATTTGTAGATTTAAGATCACTTTAGAAATAATATATGTAGAACTATGCTCATTAATTTAAATACTTCATAATTTGTAGATTTAGGCTCATTTTAGAATTAAAATAAATAGATTTAGGTTTATTTAAGGAATTAGGCCCATTAGTCTTTAGGCTCACTTGTAAATTAAAACATATAGATTTAGGCCATTTAATTAAAATCAATGTAAATTAGACTAATTTAGGGATTGTGATTTATATGAATGCATTGTTTATGTGTACTTTTCATGACTAGTTTGCATGGAGTTAATTGTTTAAATAAGGGTTTATATGAAATTACATGTAAATAGAGGCTAAGATAGTAAGTCTAAATGAACACAAGATTGAAAGAAGTTAGTATTCTATATCCAGAATCTCCTAGTTGTGGTGCTGGCTTTCTTTTAGTGAATCAAGTACCACCATTTTTCAATTTGTCCCAGTTATTACCCTGGGTGGCGACTCCTCATCTTCACACCATGTCTTTGTGACAATGGTTAGTATGTTTCTCTAGAGCCCTGAGTTCAAACAGTGTCGAGGTTGCTAAAATCTTAGGCGCACGCTAAACCCCACTGTCTACACATATCACTTGTTTGCAATGTTAATTAAAGGTGTGCATGGTCTTATTTGGTATAGAGAATGTAATTCTTTAGAATTGCACCAAAATATTAAAGATTTAAAAATTAAAGATCAAAAATTATTCCACATTTTTTGGAGCGCTTAAGTTCGAAGATAAAAATTTTTTGTTCAATTTAGCTCAAGCTGTAGGGAGAACCAATTTAGGGCTGGTTCCACCCAAATATGAACTATTAACTTCCGATTCCGATTTCGAACCGACAAGCTAAAAAAAATACTATTATGGCCTGGGGACTACATTACTTTGCCCCCCTTTAAAGTAATTGTTACTTTGGGGTGGGGGGGCAAAGACCTTTCAGATGTGAACTTTGAAATGTGCATTTTTTTTACGCCTTTCACTTTATAAACGATTAAAAAGAGGGAGATATTTCAATTAGATATTGATATTAATGATTTTATTTTTCAAATCCCCAAAATATGTATGATTCTAGAGATTAAAAATTATTTAAAATAAATACACAATTAAGAGACAATGAAAAATATATCTATATATAGTAAATAAACAATTAAACATATTATTATTATTATTATTATTATTATTATTATTATTATTATTATTATTATTATTATTATTATTATTATTATTATCATTATTATTATTATTATTATTAAATAAAATTTTTAAAAATATCAACAGTGTTATTTATTTATATAGCAATTTGATATTAATGTAATATAGTTATAATTCATTACAATTTTTATAAATATTTTATTTAAATAATTATATGATATTACCTTAATATTTCTTATAATTATTTTTTCTCAACTGTAGAACTAATTTCGTATAATTAAAAAATATATAAAAGAGTCTTCAGGGGTGAGTAGGACTATCGAACAAAAATAAGAAATTAAAAAGATTTAAACAAGAATTTAAAAGAAAGTTGAGAAGGAAGAATCATGAAGACAAGAATTTAAGGAGTTTGGATTCTTGACAATCCTACGTCTCCACCTAACTTATCCCCAAGTTAGGATTTTGAATTTCCACAATCTATTTGCCTAAATTGAATTTTACAAATTGAGTTTTAGGCTCAACTCAAACCTTACAACTTGAGTTTTCAAGGCTAACTCAAAAACCAATTTACAAGTATTTTCAAGGCTTATACTAAAACTAAATTCCCAAGTGTTTTAATCATTAAACACTTAAACCAATTCCTTTAGAATAGAATTTTACTTCCTATTTTCTTAACCCAGAAAATAGAAGAGTAAGAATTTCTATTCTAACACTCACTGACTCTCATAAGATTATATAACAATAAAATGAATTTTGAAAGAGTTTAGAGAGCTTAATTGAATGCTTAAAAGTATATAATGAATAAACAAGTTTCTTAATGCCAAAATAATCTTCAGAGGTTATATTTATACTTGAGCAATTCAATTATAGTTGTTGGAAGCACTAATTTCATTCCTAACAAAATCAAAGTCCATTTAAATGAAATTTGGACTTTTAAGTTGCAATTTATTAAGTCCTGGTCAAGATATCACCAGTCCCAATCATGACAAGCATTAAATAGCTGTTACGAGCCATTGTATTTGAATTTCTGCATTATTCCCGATCGGGATATCATTGTCTTGGGTAGTGTCCCGATTGGGACATTGGATCGGGATGGGTTCTGCCAAAAATTGAGTTTTTTTTTATATAAATTGGTCTTCCTTAGTCCTGGTCGGGACTATGACAAGATTTTTATTTTTTTGTGCAATTTAGTCCCTATGTTGTGTTCGATCAAGATAGTGCTTGTGATGTCTTTCTAGAATGATTTTTCTTTGATAGTTCATCAATATTTTGATTTCCAAATTATTCTTAACCTATACACACTTGAAGCAAATACATCAGTTGCTCAAAATCAAGTTTGTTAATATCAAAATCAAGATTAATAACTTACTAAGGTCAACAATCTCCCCTTTTTTTATTTTGACAAAATTATTTTGAGTTTGATAAAAATAATACAAGATAAAGTGTATGATAAATAAAAATTGCGATAATAATGATGATATCAATTAAAATAAAATATATTTATTTATTTCTTCCCCTATAAATATGGACATGATAAAAAAAAATAAATTGATAATTTATGCTCCATAAAAAAAATAAAATATATTATAAGAGAATTATGGCCTAATATAACAAATATGTTGAGAACATAATCAAAATATTTTATGATATAAAGGAAATAATTTCAAACATATAATGCATCACAAAAATAGTATATATAGCACAACCTCATATGATCATATAGAGTTTAGCTAGCTAATCATACATAATCATGTGGCACTTAGCATATTACAAACACAAACACTAAGCACAATTTTCTCTTTTGTCAAAGATGAAAAGAAAAGAGAGATGTATAAAAGGAAAATGAACCTAAAGGAATAAAAAAATACTAGAAGGATTAAAAGATCATGAACTAAAACAATAAAAAAAATTAATATTAACAACACACTATCATATAAGTGTATTTCAAAAAAAAAATATTTTTCCCTTATCCCCTTTTGAATTAACTAAGTACACAAGCAAACTCAAATATTTCTCCCCCTTTTTCAATAATAAAAAAAGAATGAATACTAGAGAAATTTATATTTTTAAAGAAAATATATTCATATAGTACAAAGATAAAATACTAAAAATAAATTCAAAATAAACTAAACATAAATAAGCCTAAAATGAGCCTAAAAACAAACTAACAGCTAGAGGCTCATATACGAAAAATAAACAAAACAAATACTAAAAATAAAACAAAAATGAAAAGTATATATAATATATATTCTAGAGGAGGAGATGAAGGAGGATGAGCATAGGTGCAAGTATAGCCTTGTTACTTATAAATATAATGGACATCATGTTGAAGATGAGCAATATTGTCATCAATTTGATTGAAACACACATTGAAATTGAATTCAACTTCATCAAAGCGAGAATTGAAGTTAGATTCCATCAAGGACATGTGTTCAAAGCTTTGTCCTACCCAAAGAGATGTACGTTCACTTCTTGTCCTTTTTCTTAGAGGAGCATCATGATTTTAAGGTATTTGTTCTTCTTCCCTAAAGTCTTAACCTTCTTGCTCTTCCAATTCATGAAAAATACCTTCAATATTTTCACTTGCTCTAAAGTCATGTTTCCAAATCCAAATTCCATTAATAGAGGTGAATTATTTGAAATTTCTAATAGAGGACTCATCAAGAAGTTTGGGTTTAGTAAAAGGTAGAGGATCAAGATTAATATTATAGAATTTAGCCAACTTTGTAACAATTCCTCCAATACAAATTGCACCGGTGTTACTATCACTAATTATCCAAATTCTCTATTGTAAAAATCTTCTTAAAGAAATCTTTTCATCATGACAAAGGCAATAAAGAATGAAAAGATCATCAAAAGAAAAAGCTTCATTGGAAAGAGCTCTACCATTTATAGAGTAGGTAATGAAGTGATGAACATACCAAAGTGCTTTGGATTTGATGTGAGAGGCTTTAGTATGTCCAGCAGAGAATTGAGGAGCATTAGGAGCATTTATTTCATCCCAAAAAGAAGCAAGCCAATAAGGGTTAACTTGAATGTGTCCCTCGTGGGAAAAACCAAAAAGAGTATCAAACTCTTAATAACTAATGAAGTGATCTCTTCCTCGTAATTTGAATCTCATGGAGAAGTAGGGATTTGCATCATTAAATTTAATGGAATGAAGAGTGTGCGATGAAAGAAATTTAGTAATGAGAGAAATTCAATAATGAGAGAAGGATAAAATGGAAAAGGTGAGAAAGCAAAATCATATATCCTACCTTTGAGAAGAAGATCCTTGACTTCATTATAGCAACCAATTACTTTGAGAGTAGGTTCATCCATGAATCTTGAAGGAATGAAAGCTCTCTTTTGGAATTGAGACACTCTTCTCTTGAGATCTTAAGTTAAATAAGAGAATGGACAGTGTGTTCTCTTGGGTTTATCCTTCTTAGAAGGAGGATCTTGAGAGGAGGAATGAACATTGCTTGGTTTCTTAGGATCTATGAGGAGAGAAAAGAAGAATATATGAAGAATTTGTTGACAAAGGAAAATTTTAATTGAGATGAAAAATCTAGTAAGAATAGAATGGTATTTCTACGCAAAAGATTAGGGTTACAAATAGTTCAAAATTAGAATTTGAATTAAATAAGAACCACAAAAATCATGATTGATTTTGACTGGGGAGTTAAAGGGTTGATAGGATTTGAAATCCTAATGCTGTCAAGATTAATGTCCTAGTCAAGATATGCTTCCATCTCTACCGAGACATGCTTCCATCTCTACCGAGACATGCTTCCATCTTTGTCAGGACATTCTTCTACCCTGGTTGGGACATGATGTCTCGAGTGATATCCCGATTAGGATATCCACTTGAGATCAGTTCGTGTAAAAACACATAATTGACAGATGATGTCCCGATCGGGACATGATCTAATCTCATAAGGGACCAAGTTCCTGACAATAAAAGTTTGCAAATTTTTTTTCAAGTAAGTCCTTATGAATTTCATTGCATTTATTTTGAATTAATTGAAGATTTTTAGAAGAATTAAATGAGTATATGAAATGAAATCATTTAAGGAAGGATATATTTTATTAAAAATTAAAATAATTAATTTAATGAAAGTTTCATTAATTAATTATAAAATTTTGCAAAATAGGAAGAATTAAAAAATATTTCACAAAAAAAATAAAGAAGATCACATTCAAGAATATCAATGTAATTCAAATAAACATCACTATTTTTTTTAAAAGAAATGAAGATTCCAAAAATATATCTAGTGAACAAGTATTATATACCAAAAACAAATATAAATAAAACTTAAAGAAATCCAAATAATAATATAGTAAAATTAACACAAAATCAAGACAGACTAGAACCATCAATCATACCGAGTTCATGTTTAACGAAATTCAATCTCTCTTCATTGAGAGGTTTGGTGAAGATATCAACAAGTTGATTATTTATATCAACAAAATCAAGTAAGATATCACCAATTTGAACATGATCACATAAAAAAATGATCTTGAATGTTTATATGCTTAGTTTTAGAGTTTTGAATGGGATTCTTGCTAAAGTTTATAGCACTTGTATTGTCACATTTGATAGGAATGTGATCAATTTTTATACCATAGTCCAACAATTGTTGTTTTTACCATAAGACCTGTAAACAACAAAGACTTGTTGTAACATATTCAGCTTCAGCAATGGATAAGGCACCCAAAACTTATTTCTTGCTAAACTAAAAAACTAAACATTGTCCTAAAAATTGATAAGTTCTAAAAGTGCTCTTTCTATCTAGTAAACTACCGGTAAAGTCTGCATCTAAATAACTAATTAAGTCAAAGGAGGAACTTCTAGGATACTAAAGTCCTAAATGCATTGTTTCACAAAGATATTTGAAAATCCTTTTGATTTCATTTAAATGAGACTCTCTAGGACTTGATTGAAATCTAGCACATAATCAAGTAGCAAACATAATATTGGGTCTACTAGAAGTTAAGTAAAGAAGGGATTTGATCATACCTCTAAATTACTTCATTCTCATCCTTGTTGAGTTTGATTGTAGTGCTCATTAGAGTTTTGCTTGTCATAACTCCATCCATGTTAAACTTCCTAAGAACATCTCTTGCATATTTAGTTTGATTGATGAAAATCTCATCTTTGCATTGCTTGATTTGTAATCCAAGAAAGAATTTTAGTTCTCCCATCATACTCATCTCAAATTCTCTTTGTATTAGCTTAGAAAATTCCTTACACAAGCAATGGTTAGTAGCACCGAAAATAATATCATCAACATATATTTGAACAATTAATATATCATGCTTAGATTTCTTTATGAAAAGAGTTGTATCAATTTTTTCTTTATGATGTATCCCTTTTATTCATACTATATGAATGAGTATAGTCAACATCATACGATCGAGTATGATACATCTTTTCAATCTACACTATACATCTGAGTATAATCAACATTGTACGATCAAGTGCAATGTATCCTTTCAATCTGTACTATACGTCCAGGTATATTCAACACTGTATGACTGAGTATAATGTACTTTCTCAATCTGTACTATACTACCGAGTATAGTCAACATTGTATGATCAAGTACAATGTATCTTTTGAATCGATACTATACAACCGAGAATAGTCAACATCATACGACCAAGTGTGATGTATCCTTTCAAATCAATGCTATACATCTGAGTTTAGTATTTCCTCAGATGTTTTAGAATTATGCCTAGTATTGTACGGCAACACAAGCATTCATCATGAACCGACGATCACTTGCAGGCAAAAGCCTCAAAGAGCACAAGTAAGTATCTAAACTTTTATTCCTAAGAAATTATGTGTTTATTTGATTTGCTACAATTTTTCAAGTAAATAGCAATAAAGGGGAGCAACTGTAAACATCTAATTTTGGGATGATGAAGTGTGGATGCGACAGAGGACTTTGATGATGAAAATGTTATAAATAGGTCTTAAATACTTGAAGTTTGAAACCTCAAAAGTTTGAATGCATTTCCAAAAGAGGCTTAATTGTAATATTTTTCAGAACCTAATTAAAAATTCTAAATTCTTTCAGGGGTATTTTTATAATTAAAAGTTAAAAAAAGATCAAAATTACGTAATTCCGATCTGAATTACACAATTCTAGTCAGAATTAGGCATCTTCTGTCTATTATTTTATTTTATTTTATTTTATTTGAGTAAATAAAATTTGGTTTCCTAAATTTTGATTGGTCAAATAGTATTTATCTAAACTTTCATGAAATTAAATTCCTTTTAAAATCAAAAATTTGAGAAAGGCAATCCACAGTAGGTTACTTTTTTAGCTAGGGTTTTTTCCTATAAAAGCCCAACTTGAGCTATCTTGAGGCGGGACCTCTTGGAGAATTTTTGTTGAACTTAGCAATAATCAATCTTAATTTTAATCTTAAAAAACTTAATTTTAAGCATTTAATTTATTTATTTAAGTGTGTATAAGTTAGGACTCTGTTGGAAGTAAAAATGAAGTATAATTATTTTGGGCTGATTGGACCTTTGAGATTCAATGAGGCTTTTGACATCCTTAGAGCTTTATAATGAGAAAGTTATCTTCTTAACATTTTAATTAGACATCTTGAGCTTTCCTAATTAGGCTTATTTTTCAAAATCCAAGTTCATTTGGTTATGCAAATTTTGAGTCAAAATCCACGTATACGTCTGCCATCTTAGACTACACATCTCTTAGTATTTTGGGCATATCTTGAGTTAAAGAAGTCCAATTAAGGTAATACAAAATTATATGGAAAGATAAGCCAAATATATAAAACTTTAATGAAGAAAGTATTTGAAATTTCAAATTTATTCGGGATTAAATCCCAGCTATAACTTGTGTATAGTTGTTTGAAAGTATTCTACATTTCAGATTGCATAGCTCATAGTATTTTAGACATATCCTGAGCTACAAAAGTCCAATTTAGGTGATTAAAAATGATATGAAAATATAAGTCAAATATATACAATTTTCATGAAGAAAATATGGACAAATTAAAATTTCTTTAAGAGCAAATCATGGATTCAACTTGGGTATAGCTGTCTGATAGTATTCTACATTTCAAATTGCATAGATCTTAGTATTTTGGACATATCCTGAGATACATATGTCCAATTTAGCTGATTCAAAATGATATGGAAATCTAACTTAAATATCTATAGCTTTTATGAAGAAAGTATGGGCAAATTTAAACGTCTTAAGTAGCCAATCATGGTTTCAATCCATGAATAGTTATCTGATAGCATCACTTTTAATGATTCAAAATATAGACGTTGGACACATCATTTCCACTCCAACAGCTATATTTTAAAGTATAAATACCTTTATAGTTGAATAGAAGTTAAGAAAACTTGTTATTATTTATTCTTTCTTAAGCATTCATTGAGTTTTCAAATTCTCTTAAATAATTCTTTATTTGTATCACTCTTGTGAGAGTTGCGTATGTGTTAGAAATAAATTTCTCTTCATCTTAAATCTTGGGCTAGATTAGAGGGAAGTGAGAATTATTTCCAAAATAATTGGTTTAAGTTTTATCCATTGAAACACTTGGGTTTTGATTTTTTGAGTGAGACTTGAAAACTCATGTTGTAAGGTTATAAGAGTGAGCCATAAAACTCTTATGTAATTTCAATCTTGTGAATAAGATTGTGGGTGATTGAAAATCCTAACTTAAAGTTAAGTTAGGTGGAGATATAGGATGTTGTTGAATCTAAACTCCTTAAATCTTTGTGTTCTTCATTCTTCCTTCTCAACTTCCATTCAATTCTTGCAAAGAATTCTTTTAATTTCTCATTTTTTTGATAGTCCTATTCACCCCCCCTTTAGGACTCTTTTCATTTGGTATCAGAGCTAGTTGTCCTTACCATTAATGAGGGTAGAGCACCATTAAAAACTCTCACTTGTGAACTATATCACCGAAGTAGGCTCTCCGCTTATTGGTGTTGGCACATTGGTGGAGACAATAGCTGACTAGTCTGATAGGTACCATTAAAAGGTGATATAGGTTAGGTATGACCTATAAACATTTTCATTTGGTATCAGAGCTTGAATTCTAGGTACTTCATTGCTAGAATACAAGATCATGGGGAGTGAATCACAAAACATCTCTTCTCTTAGACCATTCTTTGATGGTAGTGACTATCCATATTGGAAATTTAAAATGGAATTATATCTTGATTGTGATTACATCAAACTTTGGGACATTGTCCTTAAAGGTTAGAAACCACCTACAACTATCATTGATGGTGTGATAACTACTCTTGCAAGATACCAAATGATTATTGATTAAAAGGAAGAAAATTATAAAAATAAAAAAGCTATGATTATTCTAGCTTCTTCAATGATAAGAGAAGGAGGAGGCAAGCTTCAACATTATATGTCAGCCAAAGAAATGTGGGAGACCTTAGAAAACCATTACGAAGGCAACATTTAAGTAAGAAGCAAAAAGGTTTAACTTCATATGTATGAATATGAACTCTTCAAAATGAAGCCTCATGAATCAATCACAGAGATGACAAATCGTCTCAATGCTCTCCTCACAACCCTCAAGAAACTTAGAAGACATTTCTCTAAGGAAGAAGTAACAATAAGATTCTAAGAATCCTACCTAAAAAGGATTGAGAATCTCATGGTACTTCAATTGAGGAAGCTCAAAACCTCTCCACCTTATCAATCAATGTGCTTATTGGTAAGCTCTTAACACACACGAGCTCACTATCAATTAAAGAGGTGAAGAATAAAAAAGAGAAAGAAGAAAAGAAAAAGAGCATTGCTTTAAAAGCTCTTAAAGAAGATAGTGAAGAGGAAAGCATCAAAGATTCTACTGATGAAGATGGTGACATTCCCATGCTCACTAGGAACTTCAAGAAGTTTTTAAGAAAGAAAAACTTCTCAAGAATAAGGGACTTCAATAAGAAGTTCGAAGGAGATGGGAAGAAGAAAACTAAGGAGGTTGCTTGCTATGAATGTAAGAAACCGGGACATATTATAAGTGAGTGTCCCAAACCCAAATTCAAGAACAAGGGAGCAAAAGATAAGAAGAAGGCATTCAAAGCTACTTGGGATGATTCCTCCAAATCCAAAGAGGAAGAGGAACAATAAAAAGTGGCCAATCTTTGCTTCATGGCCCTTGAAAATGACAATAAGGTACCATCTACTTCTTATTTCTCTTAATGAGTGTGATAATTATTGTAATGATGATGATGATGATGAGAGCTCTATTGTGAGAAAATTACTTATTAAATGCAAAATTTTATTATCTAAGAAGGAATATTATAAGCATGAATTAGGTAGCTTAAATAGAGAATTAGAAATTTTAAAATTAATTTTGCTAAACTTGTTGAATCAAATGAAAACTTATTAATGATGCAAAATCTTCTAATTCTTTGGAAGATCAACTTAAGAAAGCAAATGATGAAAACATAAGCTTTCTAAAGAGGTCTTAGAATTAAAAAATTCCATTGCTAAATTTAAGAGAGGAAAAGAAACTTTAAATAGTCTTCTTAACTCTCAAAAATTTCATGGAGATACCTATGGAATTGGATATAAGAATGGAATGTCTTCGTCATCTTCTCACATATTAATTTTGTAAAAGCTTCACATGATTCCACTCCTTCAACCTCCAAATCAAATAAGACTCAAACTTTCAAGCTAAAAGATCTCATGTTTAAATAGCAAAGGAAAGTCTCATAAGATTCATCCTTTATTAACACAAAGAGGTAAGGCTCAAATTAGAGCACCTAAACCCAAGCATGCTTATATGTACATTAGACACAATTATAATAGTCATGTTACATAATACAATGCACATAAACATGTTGCACAAAATTATCAAAATTCACATCACCATTGCCAATGCATGTCTCACTTAATGATATAAAATAATAAGAGATACACATAACACCAAAGGCATGTTGTACACACTATGAAAGCATTTCATTCTAAGAGGAATAAATTCAAAAATATTGTATGTTCTTATCACATGATCAAAGGGCATACTAACAATGTGTGCTTCTATAGAAGAATACATATGAATTTACTTCCTACGGATTATCTTGAAACTAACCAACCTAGACCAGGAAAGGTTTGGGTCCAAAAGAACACTTAAATTGTATTGTGTTGATGTGCTTGAAATCCACAAGAACAAAAAGCAAGTGGTATCTCGATAGTGGATGTTCAAGGCACATGACAGGAGACAAAGAGCAATTTAATAAACTTGATGCTATGGATGGAGGACACGTTACTTTTGGAGATAAGGCAAAAGGAAAAATTATTGGCATTGGAGAAATAGTAATCCTCAATCCTTATCTAGACATCATGTGTTGTTTGTTGATGGTCTGAAAACATAATCTGCTTAGTATAAGTCAATTATGTGACATGGAAATAAAGTAACTTTTTATCTTAAAAATTGCTTTATTAGTAGTCTTGATGAAACAAAGTTATTTTTAGTGGTGAAAGAGTAAACAATGTTTATGTCATTGATTTGAATAAAATTG